>JANHGB010054855.1:56087-73623 GCA_026283785.1 Coracopsis vasa
GGAGCCACCCCCCGATCTGCGGGTTCCGATCCCCGCAGGCAAGAGGAGGAGGCGGGGATAAAGGGCCCGGTGATCGATTCCCCCTGTTTAACTCTTCTCCTTGCGGTCTCGTCTCAATCCCTTGGGCGTCTTCCTCGAGGAGATGAGTAGGGAGGGTGGTGCTGATGGAGATGGTGTTGGGATGCACAGTCAAGGGGGAGCAGCAGAGTCCCCGAGGTTCTCTAAACGGAGGTTGATGGGAGCCGGGCTGTCTCTGCCGGTGATAAAAGCGGCCAAGGTGGATTAGCCCTTGCTCATTTAATTGTTAAACTCAAAGCTGACCTTTGTGACTAGGTGCTGTCTGCAAGGCTTCCCATCACAAGAGTGCTGAGAGTGAATTAATTCTTCCCCCCCCCCAGCATTGATTCCTATTAAAGCAGTGTAAAAATGGCAGATTGATTCTATGCTTTCACATATTCATTTATTATGCAGGTACAGAGAACCCAGCTATGTGCCAGGACCCCAATACTAATAGCACCATAAACACAAGCTAGAGATAGCCATGTCCCAAGGCCTTATAAATTATGTATAACAGATTACAGATAGATAGAGAAGGAAGCAATGAAACAACACGAGTCAATATGCCAAGCAGTGAACTGGGCACAACATCGCGCAAAGTACTAAACTATGTACTGTTATACATAGCCTTTTGCTAAAATCAGCTTTCAAGGTACCTGGAGACAGCAGTATGGGGAAATAGTGGGAACGTGACTGTGTATTGATGGTATTTTCAAAACTGCCAAATGACTCAGAAACATGCATCCCTTTTATTTTGACAATTCCACCTGAACTAATATATATAGGCACATATATATATATATATAAACCCAACAGCAGTGACATGGCAAAATTATACAAACAAGCTGAGAAAAACAGCACTGATAACATATGACTCTACTTTTCTATTAAATCTATCAAAGTCATGGAGTAATGATGAAGCTCTTGGTCTTCATCATGAAGGTATTTAACAGTCAGGGCTGTTGGCTAAATCATAATTAACCTTCTTCACTACTGCAAAGAGCTTTGACTGATGTACAAGACAGACATACATACTTCCACATATGTCAGCTGATTTAATTCTGTAACATAGTGTCAGATGAACTGACTGGTGCAGACAAATCAGTGTCTGTCATTCCCAGATTCTGTCAGATACCTTTTTTTCAAGGTGCCATTGTATTTGTCTCATTCTCCATTCAGGTATCAAGCTGATTTCACCAAAAGGCTACACGTAAGGGTTCATAGTTTAGCACCTGCAGTAACTTTGTACCCAAGTACGAAAAATTCCTCAAGCGTGAATACAACCCGGTCCATGTTACTTGTTGACACAATTATTGGCTTGTTTTAAAAGCTCTTCAGTTTCAAACAACTGCCTCAAATTTAACTTTCTCAGAAAAAGATGCCGATGTAGGCTTGCTCCCCTGTGGTCTGCTCACACAGCCTTTCCCTTCATAACCTAATCTTTTCTGGATGTTCTTTAAAATCATTATTATCTACCGATCCTATAGATTCTCTGGCAGACTTGCTGCTTCTGATGCGTTTGAAATAGATGTTAGCCATATAGCTTAATGCACTTTAGGAAAAAAAACACAGGTATTAAGGTCTCAGCATAGTATACACATTTGGGCAGAATGAAAATAAAGTATGTTTTTCTTTGAAGTACTATGCATCTACAATTACATAATAAACTGCAGTCCTTAACAAACCCTCCTCCCTACACAATTAAAATATCTCATCAAAACGTGGTTGTTTTGGGTTTTTTTCTATATTAGAAAGGATTTAGGTCACTGAATTGAGTGATGAAAGGTTAAGAAATCCAGAATTTTCTCAAAAAATCTCAATTTTTCATTGAGAAATCCATGAAACCTGAATTCAGACATCTTGTGCATGTGCATTGCAACCCTGTACTTAATTACGAGCTTGTCTGCAGAACACCAGGCTCCATTTGGAACATTTGAAATTATGTAGTGGTAAGTATGTGAGACTGGCTAATTACATCTCCTCCCGTGTTCCCATCCATTTACTCCTCTACTTCCTAGACTCTCTTTCCTGTTCATTCCTTATCATCTCTCATGTGGAAATTTCTCTTTCCCTGGTCTGTCTGAGACTTATACCCTTAGATAATGACCTTAGTAGGGAATAAGGCAAAGGCTTTTACCATAGGAGTGCACAGATTGCTAATTATTCCTTCAAAGTTTATTTGTGATTTTTTGTCAAATGTGAGAAAAAATGAAAAGTAAGGAAAACAAAGACAGGAAGAAAGAGAATGAAAAACAAGGAAACAAAAGTTTCCAGGTTGACACAGAAGGGAAACAAGGAATTGAGGTCAGTCTTCATGATATCATAGAGCTTCCTTCTTACAAAGGACTAGCTCTCAAATCACAAGTTTTTCAGAGAGAGAGCTGTAGATGAAAGCAAAAGGAAGGTATTAAGTTACCTGATGTCTTGGAGGGGAAGGCTTATATGGTATCTGCAAATAATGCTGCCCTGTCTCAACAGACATTCTGGAAAATTGATGACTGTTTTTTAAATTTGTAGCAAAACCTCTACTTCTCTTGGAAGAAGGCCTCACCAGTCAGAGCCATTGTTTCCTCTCTATGCTAGATATTACAAAGAATAAACACTCTTCAGCAGCTTACTGTCTATGGAGACACCTGAGAGGTACTCATGAGCTAATAACTTACATCTTTGGTTGGTGAATTTGGTCTTCACATAGAATCATAACATTACCTCAACCTGTAATGTTGTTTTAAAATGTTTTCCAGCAGAACTAACAAAAACTGGAACCAGTGGTGGTTGTGGCATTACCAATAAGTTAGCATTATTATAGTGGACTAAAAGCAGTACTTTCACTTCATGGCAAATTTTAGACCTGAAACAGGCTAAAGCAATACCTATTCAATTTTATTTTTCTTTTTTCTGGAACATGAAAATTCAAAGAAAATTTGAGCTAGAATAATACACTGTTTCCTAAATAAAATAGAGTCTCAGAAGGTTTAAGTTCTCCAGTGAAATTCAGTGTAAGTATATTGTTTGCCAGTCAACCTCAATACCGCAAAACTTGCAGTTTCAAAACAAGCGCCTAAAAATGGCAGTTGCTCTCC
Organism: Coracopsis vasa; assembly: GCA_026283785.1. Taxonomy (NCBI): domain Eukaryota; kingdom Metazoa; phylum Chordata; class Aves; order Psittaciformes; family Psittacidae; genus Coracopsis; species Coracopsis vasa. Next base: position 59,228 of record JANHGB010054855.1, read on the forward strand.
TGAGTGCTTCAGTCTTTAGAGGCTGACCCTTTCCCATACACTTTCTTTGCAACCATTGGAACTAGAAACTTGGTTTCTTAAATAAAACCCAGATTTTCTGCTTCTCATTTGTTTCCAGGAGTTTTAATCAACCAAACTGTGATAATACTGTGTGCTGAGCTATGCTGCAGGGTATAATGGATTTGCCTTGAATGGGAGAAGAAAGAACTTATTTATTGAAAGTAAGGCATGTTACAGTAAAATTAAACACTCATGACTTGGGGGACATAACTGTGCAGATAGTTTTTCACATAGGCTTAGTATGCAGGCAAACTCATGTCATGGGAGATTTTTAATGTGTGGCCTTCATAACCTACCACGTTGAGCTGCTGTGGGGATTAGCTAGCTAAGATTTGTAAAGTGCTTTGAAGATTATAAGGCATTAAGTTGCATAAGTGTTAAGCACTATTATTTAATACTTAAGTATTGTAACAAAGCTTTACAGGACAACTCGTGTTCACCTCACTAGTATGAGTCTTTGTGATTTCAATATAGCTGTTCCAAGAGGTAAAGCAGGCACAACTGACCACAAGAGAGTGAAATTCCTTTCTTGTTTTACTATCAGAGACTAAAGTAAGATATAACTGTAACAGTGTTGCAGAAAATATAACTGAAAAACAATTATTATGAAATGCAATAGTAGATTCAAGAAATCCACATACAAATGTAGGGCTCCTTAAGGTGCCGGCTCTGCCATCCTTACTTAATCTATGTCCTACCTTATCAAAGTAGACTCACTGATGCTTTTCCAAAAGGTACAACTCTAGACCCCAAATCCATAGCTGGACTAAATGCATCAATGACATCAGCTGAAAATGTTGTCAAGTGACCGTAAGGATAAGTAAAATCTGCACACTTGTAAGTTGTATTTCATACATATTTTAGCTTTGACTTAAGTCAATTAAAATTATTTAAGTCAAAATTTTGGAATAAAGATGAACACAGAGAGGCTGTTATCTATACTGATCAGATTGGGAACATCTTTTTTTAATGCAGGTGCTTTGACAAGTTCCATTTTGGCATCAACTCTTTTCTCCCTCATTTTGTAACATCAGTTTTCAGAAGCAGAAGTAGTTGTTGGTTTTGGGGTTTTTTTGTGGTAGTGAAGGAACAGAGCATTTGTTAATAAAATAACAATACCACACAGAAACAACATGATGTAATTTTGTGCCTGTGTTAGAGACAGAGGAATACAAGTGTTTCGGGACTGCTGACATCCAGGCACTGCAAATGTTAGGGTGGCATATCGTTGTACTCCAAGCTGCATCCCAGCTTCCTGAAGCCGTAAGACCCTATTTGGCATTCAGGGAAGAAGAGTTGGATTTATTTACCTTACAAGGACTAATTATTATTCAATGGCAGTCCCTTTGCAGGACAAAGCACTCAGGTAGTACTTAAATTTCTTGCCTCTGCAACAGTGCTGCAGACGTTTCACAAGGACAAGCTGTTCAAGTATATGCATTTCTTCTCTGTGGCTAAGAATAAAAATTTCCTATAGTGTTTTGACATTCACATCTGAATTGAAGCATATAATAAAAATGTATTTCATTGAATACCTCCAGCATGAACTGAAATTCAGCTTTAGAAACAAGTAAAGGTAAAAAAGGGCAAACAGAGAATGAATAGTGCATTTGCATAATAAACACAGATCCTTGTCCTTTCCTGGGTCAAGGAAGCTGCAGGCCTCTAATGCTCCTAATTCTCCTTGGAAAGCATAAATTTTGTTTCCTCTAACAGGTTAGTAACAATCATTGTGCCACAAGAAATCAAATTATTTGTCTCAAAAACCACACAAAGTCCATGAAAAAGCCAGAGCTCAACTTTGTTTTCTAGATACTGATCCCTGTCTCAGACTGGAAAATTTTGACTCTACACACTCTGTTAATGGAGTCTTACCAGTCTTTCTACAGCTATCCCAGGAGATATGGGAAACTGGAGGTAGAATACTTCATTCCAACTCAGCTCTTTAAGCTCAAAAGTATTCAGGAAGAGATTTAGGGCTTCTTTGTTCTCATCAGGTTTTACAGGTTTCCTAATCATTTATCTGAGGCTCCACTCACCTCCACGGTTGCTCTCCCACCTCAGTGTCACAGCTAAAGCAAGAAAAGCAACTCAGCTGTAACGTTCTTTTCTTTTGTCTTTTCAGGAACCTTTTTCTTGCATTTCCTTACTGCCTTCTGTTTTGTTTTGAGTCTTAAATCACACAATGGCAGCTACTCATTATTCATTTTACATTCAAATTATGGGTTACTTAGGCTGTTGCTCATACCAACAGTAAACTACTTGACCTGCATTAGTATCAATGCTTATTTTGGCAGAAGTGAAATTGTGTTTCTGAAAGGGCAGATATTTACCAGGTGCATTACAAATCCAGTTAGAATTGGAAATAAAAAATACAGCTGGGTCTTCTGATGCCCGAGTTACTGAGCTTGGAAGATACAATGGTGCTATCAGTTTTCACGTGCTGTGCAGACCATGACACGCACAGTTTGGAAACAGGTGTATGTGGCTCAGTGTTCATGTGATTTTAGTATTGAGCAGACTGAAACACTAAAGATAGAACCATCAACAAATGTCTTTGAATGTTGCTTAAAACCAGTGTCTGGTGTACAGAACAGAAAGAAATACAATAAGCAAGCATCCCATCAGTCCCTCCATGCAATAGATCGCACACCACTAAAAGGTACTGCATATGTGCCATGCTGGCAGTAGCTGCACACAGCTACACAATGGATAGTATTGAAAGATGGCACGTCCACTGCCTCCCCATATTCACTGTGGACCAAGATCCATTACAAGAAGACCATCTTCTGTGCATCTTTTTTCATCTTTTTATTTTTTCAGATGGCAGATGAGTTCAGAATATGTTGGGCCTTAAATACTGCCTTTCTCTGCTGAACTGTCTACCAGAAGTACTGAGAGTATGTCAGACTTTTGATGCCCTGAGCTCCTGGTAGAAACCATTTTCCTGAGGTTGTAGTCCTCCACCTTTTCTCCTTATTCCCTGGGGCTCTTATTCTTCCTGTACATACCCACATCCTACGACTGTCAGGACCAAATAAACCAAAGCATTCATCTCAACCCAAGGCATTGGGCTCTGTTTTCTCATCCATCAACCTATTTTATAGTGGGGAGGGAGGTACATAGCAGGGAGGTTAGGTCTTCTCATTACCAAGGAGCAGAAAACATATGAAATGCACTCTAGTTAGACCCTCCTGTCCAAGCTGCATCAGAGCTAGGAAGAGTTTTGTGTTAGCCGCATATGTGTACAGCACAAACATCTATCTCAAATAGACAAAAAAGGTCTGTCTTGGCAAGAAAAGCTGCTAACATCAAGGAGTCTGAATTTGAGTTCTTAATATTTCTAACCTTATTCCCATGGTATTCCTCCTGCACAGTCAATCCAGAGAAACGCTGAAAGTGCTTCTTCTGCTCCTTTGTATTTAAAAAAGGATTGATGGAAGGGAGGTTTTCTGGAAGCGGTTCTTAGAGACGGTTCATAGGTTTAGTTATATTCTAGGATCTTTTTTCTGTTCCTTTACCTTTGCCTATATTGAAATTAAAGTAACACAGTGAAACATCTCAGGCTCCACTGCAAATATCAAAGTAATTTTCTTTCCCTTCTTTGGACATTTAATTCAGTTTTATGAGAAAATATTGGGAAAAAAAAAAAAAAAAGAACAAAATAATGAAGAGAATCTTACTAAAAATAAATCTAAGCAAAGAGCATAAAGTTGAAGAGTTGGAGAGTCCTCTCAGTCTGGAACAAGAGACTTACTTAGTCAAAAATGTGTCATTGCCATAACAATTAATCTAAAATTAAGTAGGAGCTTATAAAGATCTGGGAAAAACTCCTGTTACTGTTATGGGTCCCCCAGCAGGGGGGATGGGGTGGGAAAATCCCTATCCATGTATATCACCTTCTCACCAAAAGCCTCTTCCTTGATCACTTCATTCCAGAATCTACCTTTCTGCACCCTCCTGAGAGCAAGAGGAAACTCAGATCCAGCAATGCAAAAGGAAACAGAAGTGAGTGTTGAAGAACAATGACATGATGGTCTAAAGAGCCCACCTAAAGGATCTTTCTCAAAGGCCATCTCTAACTTCAAATAATACGTCGCTCACAAGAGAGGGTCTCCAGTCAGAGATGTGATAGCTGTTTGATTAAGAGATCAGAAAGCCTGCAAAATTTGGCTTCGGGGGGTAGAAGAACAGACTGTATATCATGTTATACCCAAAATCTAGTCTCCTAAATCCCCATCCCTCCTGTGCTGCATTTCCTCCCCAGCCCACAGAATTGCAAGTGTGCATGTATATGAAAGCACCTTTAGGCTACGCTCTGGATAAGAATTAAATCAATTATTAGGTCTAAGGAATCTTAATTTCTTTGTGTATCTGAAACTTCCTCCAGGAAGGAGAAAAATTTGGGGGAAAACCCTGACAAGCTGCTGAACTGCTATTCCAGAGCCTTGCAGTTTGAGACTATTTGAGTTTTAGGTAGAAAAGCCCCACTGGGAAATTTCTTCATTGCAGGCAATAGCTGCCTCACAGCCTTCTCTTCCAAGAAGACCCACGCTGAACAGGGAGGCTCACTGCAGTCCCAGGGACAGTAAGTACTGAGTTGCTATTCTGCTGGCTACAGGTTTCTTGGGTGGTGGTTTTAGTACTGGGAAAGGGAGATCTGGAACTAACTGGATTTTGAAGGGAGTTGTCTGTAATTTCCAGCTGGGTCTTCAGCACAGGTTTCCACTTACTTGGTGATAACACTTTTACTTCCTTTTTAGAACAAATCATCCTCATAATTTCACTTTTCATCTTGAAAATGCACCTTCTTTAGTTGCATAGAGCTGCAGGTTCACTTGTATCCCTGTAGTGAGATCCTAACGCCGGTAAGATCACTCAATCCGCACAACAGAACTTTAATAGACTGAAATAGTTGGTCATTTTAGGCTTACCCATACAGCTCACTTCCCAGAGACTTTCAGATTTCTTCTTTGGAAGCATGCAACACTACCAGCGGGAAGAAGTTAACATGTTTCTCTATTGATCCCAGTTGGAGCTGTTCGACCTTGAGAGAGTGATCCCTGGCAGGATGGCAGGAAAAACACTCTAGTACAAAGATGTGGTTAAAATGTAGTCACCCAAAAATCTTTAAACCAGAAAGATGTGTAAAATGCTCTTCTTGAGCACTAGTAGACTTTAGGTTAGCATCTCCATGTTTTGAAAGGAATTGCAACAAAGATCTGAAGGGAAATGTCTGAGCTGTACCAGGGAGGACAGAAGTTAGAGGACTGAGGTATGCTATCCACAGTGGGTTGAGCCCAAGCCCACATTTTCTTAATCCTTGCCAATATAGATGCAGACCTCGGTCCTGTTTACCTGAAAAGAATCCAATGCCCTGCAATCACGGGCAATGGCTCTGATACAGCTGCAGCTCAGGCATACCCACCCCTCACAACCAAAAGCTGTGTGAGGCATGCCATAAACGACATTTTTCTTTTCGGATCCAATGAAGGCCACCGAGACAATTGCTAACAGCCTGAACAAGAACTGACAAGCTCTGAAAGCTGCTCAGTCATGAAAAGCAGAGTTAGCTGAAAACCAGGAGGAACAAATGGAGGTGGATTAAAGCTACTGCTATATGCCTGAGAGAACAGAGTGTTGAGAAGAATGTTCCCACTCTACTTTCCTATTTTCGACAGATAGAAAATGTGTTTCTGCTTGTATAACATTATGATACTGTATCATTCACAACCCTTACAGCTATCTCATGAATATCTTCACACTGCAATGCAGCCTTCACATTCTCTGGATATGCTTACACAGTATGTTGTTTTGCTTCTATCAGCTCAACCACTACCTATTACACTTGTCACATAGCTGTGCACTAGTTCTGTGTCCACAGTGCAGATTTTTAGGGCTTGATAAGCACATCCCTGCACTTGGACAACACAAACGATTCCCCTAATCAGACAAATGGGTGCTGCTGAGCCATCTGTTTAAAGATATGTTTAGTTATATAAACTGAGTTACAAGTATTTCTTCATGAATGAAGATATCTCAGTTTAGATGGCTACGGAGATGGGCCTGTGCTCCTGAAACATCCCCACAAGACTGGAAAATACAGTGCATCAACTGTAGAAGACTTGTGCCTTTCTCCAGCAGTTTGTGGAGGCCCGTCAGGATCCCCTAGGTCATCACAAATGGCACTGATGTCTATATGACCACTGAACTGACCCCTAGTATCTTCATTTGAGTGAATATCTAAGATACCCTTAGTCAATATGAGATCTACCAAAGACCTATTCAGCTAGTTCAAACAGGAGTTCAGGAGTCTTGTGAGAAAGTGGCTCTTTTGTGGAGGAAGATCATGTGAACAAACCCCTCCAGAACTCTTGCTGGTGTGCATTCAGGACATACAATTGTCAAGGTAAAAGGATCACCCTAAGGTGCATACAAACTGTACATTCTGCTATGTATAGGCCTAGCTCAAAATGACTGACTGGCTTGTCCCAATGAAGGCAGCATACATTTCTGAGGTGACTGTACACAGGGAAAGTGAAACAGGTTTCTGTGTTACACCTCCATGCCCTAGAAGTTCATTTTAATTTCTGTGTTACTTGTGAGGATTCTCAGGGCTCTGCAGAGCAATGGTTATCTGTTGGTCTACTCTGAGTAGAAGAGATGGCAAGTTTTGAAAGAATCTGCTTCACTTGGAGAAAAGTAATTGGTCAGAAACACAAACTGCTTGTTGGACAGTGGCAGGCATCTTCATGCAACACTCTCCACTGTTAGTGACCATTATCCTTATAGGACATCCCTGATCCTTCGAGAGCAGACTATATTCTCAGTCCAAGGCTGCCACTAGGACAATGAAAGATAAGGAAAGACAAGGACAAGATTTTCAGCCATGGAGAGGCTCTTCTAATCGACACCGCAGCATTAATAACATCTTCATAAAGAAAGCCACAGCTAGCAAATTTTGATTTTTGCTGCTGGGAACTTTTATCCATCTGGCCCCACTTGGTCGGTAATATGCCACTGTTGTGCTGCTTCACTGATTCACTTTGCTTCCACAAAGTAAATGCAAGTGCAAGTGTTCATATCTAGCTAAGCTTCCTGTCAGAGAAAACAAGGCTTCATGGAGAGAAAAGTAACATCAAAATAGCACAAGGTCATCAGCCAAGAGAAGAACTGTCATTCCTGTGACAACTAGATCACCTTCCCTCAGAGCTAAGGTGCAATATCTGATACCTCCTTCTACCTTCAGCTTCTTAGACAAGCAGCCCTTTCTTGGCAGGAGATGCCTCAAATCAGCATGCGGCCAAGGAAAAGCCATGATATAAAATTGTACTACAGAACTGGGTGCATTCCTTTCTACTTATGCATATACTTGTGATGATTATGCTCACTTCTACAACAAGGAGCAACTCTACCATCTGGAGTCAGGTACACAATTTGTTTAAATATCTTTGAATATTTGATATTTTGTACAAAGTCTGTCAAAGAACTTGTGAAATATAAACATTTACATCACACATATCAGTTATTGCTTTCTCTCTCTTGTGTGAGAAGGGTTTATTTGTAAATATTTTTATTTTCCTTTATCTGTGTCCTTTCAAAACTATAACACCTCTACATTAGAAGACTCTTTCCCTAGAATTTAAAATTTAAATACAACAGAGACATTATAACTCTTTGAGTTTTTCTTCAGCCCACACAAATTCTCAAGCCTAATATTTAAAGAACTGTTCCTTCTGGCAACATTGAAGCATTTCAGTTTATTAGCCTTCTCATTCCAGGAATTTCAGAGAAGTGTTTTAGCAAATTAGAGTTTTAGCAAATTAGATCCCATGAGCACACATCAAAAGATATTTGATTTGTCATGTTGGTAAAAGTTTTAAATGATAAATGCAGCATTCTGTTTATTTCCATTGTCAATAATTTTAATCTGTTAAGAATTTAAGAGAATACCAGCAGAGTCTTTCCTTAGCAGTTTATTATTTGCCAATATTTTGTTACTAAACAAAAGTAGGACCTTCTCTGATGGATTCATCTCTGTTAACTTAGTACCTAAAGCCACCTATCTAACCATCTAACCAGGTGTACTTACCTACCTAATAGTCCAGACTCCCATATGTATAGTAGAGATTCAGACTGCCCCACAAAGCAGTTTGTCGCACTCTAACAAAGCTGGGATGACTTGCCTTCCAGGAGTACCTCATACTGTCTGCTAAAAGGCTAATTCAACAAACTAAATCGGAGCACATACTTAATGTTTAGATGACTATGGTTAATTAAGAGGAATATAGCCCTAACAAAGCTATGTGATCTGACTAAGAGACGATTAAGGGCAAGACTAGTATTTTATTCTTCTTCCCAAACCAGAAATATAGCAAAGAGCAAATGCAGAGTCAGATTTCACTATCACTACTCACATTCGGTAGTGCTTTCTTGTTGAATAAGTTGTTACTGGGCACCAATCCAAACCTGCCTAACAAAATTTAATGTAAGTTAAGCAAAATCAGGCTGTTTGACACTGAATATATATTACTGACATATTCTGTCTTTGAATGATTAAAGGGAGAGACCAAGGTGTTTACCCAAGAACAAAAATTAAACTCTTTGTCAATGACAATTGGCTGTGTAATGTATCTGATGATCTGGACACAAGTCCCAAGTCTCCCTTGCTGTGTATAGTGCTATATATCTGCCTGATTACAAGCCTGAAGAAGTGCTTCAGCTAGTTCAGATACTTAAATTTTAAACCTAATGTTCACATGAATTTTTAACATGCTATGAAAACCTGGGGTTCATAAATCAATTACAATAACACATGAAGGCACTCTTTGCCATCTCTGCCTGATTTGTCCCTCAGATCAACAAAAGTCTTTTCAGAGCTTTGAGATCTACTAAAATATATGCCTTTGCAAAATATGCCTCTTTAGAGATCCAGAAGAGCTGGCTCTGCTCTGTGGGAAAATCTTACATTCTACCCAAAAAAGAAGGTGAAGTGGTACATACATACTTTTTAAGAAGGACCATCTGAAAAAAGAAAATATAATAACCATAAAGTCTAGACAGACGTTATTCTCCTTGACCATAAGAAGAATGTCACTGTCTGACCTAAAGAACAGTCTTTGCTGTCATTACTTGTTGATGTGGCAAGTTTAGTCTATTTTTCTGCTGAAAAGGAAAGAATGTGGCAAACAAATTTTTCTCTTTGTGAACAACAGAAACATGGGGAAATATCACATTCTTTGGTCATTATTGTTCAAAGCAGTTTAATCAGAAAAATCAGTCACCTACAAAGCTATCTACAGATGCATGAGTAATTTCATTGTAGACAGCTATGTTCACTAAGCATAAAGGCATCAGCAACAAAGAAAGAAACAAGCAGTGCATGAGTTTTCTCATCTTCTAGCTGGTTCCCACATTTCTCTAAGAGTTTTCAGCAGTATTTCTGGAAGGAGCAACAACTTCAGCTGTAGCTGCAGGTAAAAATGCCTATTTTTAGGGTCTGACAGAACAGTTCTGTTATAACTTCCCCTCCCTCTGGTGTTTTCTGAGGGACAACCTTTTGTCCTACAGTTTCAGGCTGCTTTTTCAACCCTTGCTTCCTACCACAAAAGTGCAAAGTTGCATTTTCAGGAACGGCCATTGCTCTTGGAATCCAAGTCATTTGTTTTCAACTTGGCCAGTCAATATATTTACAAATCCCTAAAGGCCCTGTCATCATTATCTAACCTCTTCATTCACCATCTTGAGCAGAATTGCAACAGACAGAGTTTAATTTACTTATCACACTCATAGGTAGACTGCATTCAACACATAAGCTGGCTCACTTAAATCCTCATCTAGGTAACTTTACAGTGAACCTCAGGGGACAGTACAGACATAAGCACCAAGCTTTCTTTTCAGCACTCTGTGTCAGAGGAGAGTATTGAAAACTAGCTTTACTGAATCCCTGAACATGAAGGTAAACTTTTGAAACAGAGGGATTAGGCTTTTCCAGGAAACTGACTGTGGATAAAGAGCCAAACAGTTCAGATCTGGAAATCTAAATCCTAAGGAAAGGTAGATTTTTTTTCCACACAACCTATTATTCACATCTTCCAGAAGCTAGGTGAGGACAAGAATCACGTGTTATCTTCTATCAATGCCATCCTTATGTGCTTAAATCTCACCATATGGATGAGCTCTGGAAGATGCCAAACTGCTACTGCTATGAGACAGATGAATGTCTGAAAGAGTGGAGCTTTCAATGACGAGCACTACGACACCTACATCTGCCTCAAGAAAGCAACTCCTCTGTATTCTTAGCCAAAGTCTCTTTGTTAAGGGACGCTGCCTTCTGTCTTGATTTCACACTGTTCTCTGCCAGAGTATTAGACTAAATTTCCTGTCTTGGCCCATTATGAAAGCTTCCTCTTAAAGCTAACTTTAGCATCTTAGCAAAAGATACATCTTCTATAATTGATATCCAGCAACTAGAGTTTTACACTTCAGTTTCATCTTATTGATTCTATAAAAGTACCTGAAAGAGTTAATAAGATATAAATATTTTAAATAAAATGAGAGACATTAATCATCTGCCTTATTTTATGCTAGAAATTATGCAACTAATTACAATGGAAAATTAGCTACCAGTGTATCTGAGTCATTCTCCATGATGTTATCAAAGTTAGTAACAGCCTTACTGGGACTGTCCAGGGAATAAGAAATGCTCATTATATTGTCTGGCTCTGACTGGTCTGATAGTACTTTACAAAAATAAAAACCTATTGTATGTAGCCTATTTAAATCTAACATAATTGGGCTGCACGAACAAAAGTTTAGAAAAACGCTAGTGTGGGATTTGCTATTAAAAGAATCTTGGAAGCTAATTCAAACAAAGAATAATCTTTAAAAAATATGTGCTTGATTGTTTTTTCAAGCTTTTCTGATTGATTTGGCATGCAGGGGAGTACAGAATTATAACCACTGTAAAGAAGCTGTCTTGAACAGAAATTGACATTCCTGACAAATTGGTTTGCCTTTTTTTTCCTTTTAATGTCCAATAGATTTGAAGATAAATATGTAACGAAAGTCCTTAGACCTTTTTATGAGACTACCCTGGAACTGATGGTCTAATGGGATTCATTTTTTCTTAAACAAAAGAAGAAATCAGATCTTATACGCCATCTGCCATTCAAGCCAATATTTTCTTTGCCCAGACTTAACCAAAGCAGACAGAATTCCTAATCTGACTAATTTTCCTTGATAGCTTACCAGATGTACACACAGCATTTTTCACAGGAGAGAAGCAGTAAAGAAGATTTTAATTGCAGTATGCTATGGACAGTAGGACAGCCTTTTTTTTAAATACCAAAAGACTTCTTGATCCAAAGTGTGACAATTACTAGATACATGCAGCAGCTGTTTCTGAAACTGAGGAAAGGGTCTCAACAGGCCATACCCCTAAAATCCTCTAGAACTGAGACAGTTTGAGAACAAAGAGGTAAAGAAGTTTATAAATACAGGAGGTAATAAGGATGCTGCAGCTAACTCATGGAAAACTGAATGTTATATGGAGCTAGGTCTCAGTACCTACACCATACCTCATGTATGAGCTATGTTTCTATGATCTGCTGGAATCCTGCGAGTAGTGGAGACCACACAGTCTGTTTAAACACACAATATAGCACCAAAGTTACATATTGTATTCAATTTTTACAAAAGAAAAAAAAAAAAGCCATAGAAAGAAAGAAAGATGTCAGTGTCTGATGTCAGACATCAGTTTGGCCGTGTCTGCGTCATAAAGTTCTTGAGAGTATTCCAATGCCTTTTACAATATTTCATTCTATTCTCTGTGCACTATTTTAAGAAATTCTATGGTTCTCTCTCATTGGACATTGTCTGGGAATTACTATTGGGTTCTTATCAAAGTTTTTTGTAACATATCCTAGGAATTTATTGAAAGTCCTGAAAGAAACTTCAGCAGTACTCAAACTAAGCAGCAAGGCAAATACATAACAGCAAGATATTACAGAGCCTCAGTGCTCATCTAGTACCTTATCTGCACCTTCTGTAGTCTCCAAAAATGTAAGCAAACCCAAGGACAATTGTGTCTCAACAGCATCTAATGCCATTAAATCTCACCGGCTAAATCCATGAGAAGAAAAGATCTCCCACACAACCTCTTACACAGAAGCCAACTTAGCTCTCTCAGACTTCATACATTGTTAAAAAGAACATTGCTTAAAAAGAGCATTGCTTAAAAAGAACACTTTTACACGAAAATATTTTAGTTATAAAAAACTATCTTCTACCTTGATCTACAACCAGTATAGCCAGAAAACCCTTTCCCTCAGTTGCTGTAGAATTATCACCTCCTTAATAATCTTTTACTTTTGATCTACATAGGAAATTGCCTGGGTAGCTTCAGGAGTTCAAGAGGTAGGAGAGATGTGCACGTGTAATGTACAAAGCCAGTGCTGCAGTCACTTGGGCATCAGTGCTTTGTAGTTCCCAGCACACTGACTGGGGCCATACAGCTACTTCAAGCCTATTATGTGCGTTAACACATCACTGTCTAAGCTCAAAATCAAAGTATACAAAAAATAGTCATCTCCTTTCCCTTCAAGGGTACAAGACCACCACTTTGTTCTCATTCCTTTTTGAGCTTCAGAGCTGTCACTGTTGAATACTCTTTTGGCAGGTCTGCAAGGGCCAGCACTGAACTCCATCTAATGCTCCCAAGCTGGAGCTGGGTTGAGCTCACTCAAAGACATCTATGAGTCTCTGTGCTACACCTCCCACCTTAAGAATACATTTGATCAGTAAGGAGCCAGCTAGCATCCAGCTGGGCCTCACAGCTCCGGCTCTGCTCCAATGCAAAGCATCTGTTCTGCTCCAGATGAGCTGTTCCTCAAAGCAGAACAGCTGAACTCCTGTGACAGTCATCTCAAGTGCTTGAACAGATACACTGCAAGCCAACCCACAAGTGAATAACAGAGGCAAATACAATACATCATTTCATCCCAACTCCCTATTGTCCCATGTTTCTGACATATACATCCTTTCAAAAACAATTTGCCTCAGGCTACCTTATGGGATTTAGGTCCCAACTCAGGTTGTGTCTAGACTCACTATACACAAATAGTAAACTCCGTGGCCTCTCTCAGAAATGTGCTTGTCACAAAATGTCTGTTTCCTCCCACAGATCCAAGAAAAACCTCCCAGTCAAAGTGAAGGAACTCACAAATTAAAATGAAATACTGTATCAGGCTTCAGAATGCCTTCATTGACGAAATGGGCAGGAGGCAGCAGATTCCTTCCCTCTGTTTCTCCAACATGTCACACTGCATGTGGATAAATGTACTGCAATCCTACTGTATGGACACAAGGACGCATTTAGTGATCAGAGGAAAATACTATATTCCAAAGTCAAAACACACCAGTAAATATTCTTGCTGATTTTTGTATTTCAAAGCATAAGGAAGGCATAGAACTAAATTTTGAAAGTTTACTATCTGCTCCTCTTCAAACCCCCTGAAGTCATAACTACCAACGTTAAAGGACTAAAAAGTTTCAGTCATGATCTTAGCTCTAACTGTTGAACGACACTCTTCAAGTGAAGCAGTTCAAGTGCACAAAGATTTTCATGTGTACACCCTTTGCAATCACAATTTACTGTGTGAGACATCCCAGTGGATAAGCATCTCCTGTTCAAATCCTTTTAACCAGCTGTGTGAATGGCTGTTAGCATGATCAAAGGACAATTCCTTTCTGAGTTATTTTCAGTGTTCTACAAAACAGAAATGCTATTACAAGAAGATAGTAAAAATGTTGTGAAAATGAGTCATTAGACCTAGAGTTGCAGGTGATACACACTGAGAAACATTTGAATATTTCTAGTGTGCATCGTGATTACTGCTGCCTTCCTGGGGAAAAATGGTGATTCCTGAAGCATGATTATAGCAAGACTCTCAAAGTTACTGGTTTTTCAAAAGGTGTGGTTCTCCCACACAAGTTTTGAAAATACTCGGTGTTCTACTCAGTTACATAAAATTCCCTTTAGATGGCAATCTTCAAGAGATTTCAAGGGATACTTACCTGGCAGGGGAGACACCATGATCAAGCAGGTGATTTTCCCAGGGTGAGGCTCATCCTTTGCATTCTGGGTGTGCTGACCCCTGCAATTTCCCCAAATGCAGGAAACTCGACTGCATAATTTGTGGTAGTGGGGGACTGCGCTTTTTTTTCTTTTTTTTTTTTTTTTTCAAAGAGTCAGTGGCTCAATGCCCACCTGGAGACCAGTAATGAGTGGTGTCCCTCAGGGATCGGTGTTGGGACCGGTCTTGCTCAACATCTTT
>JANHGB010054856.1:0-17395 GCA_026283785.1 Coracopsis vasa
TGCCTTCATCTTCCTCTTCTACTGCACACTCTGCACCTCCCTGTTAGTTCCCATTGCCTCTTTTAGTTCTTTCCTGGAGAGATGCACAAGTGTGAAACATGCTTCTTGTGTCTGTGGCGGAAGGGCAGCACCGTGGCTCAGGTCCCTGGTTTAAAAGCAGGGATGATTTTCTGGCATTAGGGTTTCAGGTTGTTGGAAGCACCTGCTTGTTCCTCCTCAGTGGCTCCCTATCCATTGGACAGGTCGTATGGACCCAAGGCCAGGGTGCTGCCTTATCATCATCTGTTGATTTGAGTATGTCTATTCTGATCTACAGAATCACAGAATGGCTTGGGTTGAAGGGACCTTAAGATCATCCAGCTCCAACCCCTTGCCCTGGGCAGGGACACCTTCCACTGGAGCAGCTTGCTCCAAGCCCCTGTGTCCAATGTGGCCTTGAACACTGCCAGGGATGGGGCAGCCACAGCTTCTCTGGGTAACCAGCTTGTACTTTTGGATACTCGCATGCCTCCCAACTAACAAACTGGGGAAAAAGGAGGGTTAAGGGTGGCATCCATTCTTTGTCCCCATCCCTATGCCCCATAGCACGTCTGTAGCTCCTGCCTTGCTCCATCCTCCTTTGTGGTGAGCGCTGCTAACGTGACAGCCGAGGTGAGCGCGCCCGGAGCTGCCGGCCTCATTGGTCCCTACTTCCGTCTAACCAGCAGAGCAGAGAAATTGCCTGTTACCTCGGGTCGATTTTCCATGCACTCCTAAATTGCTTTGTATTGACACGCTGTCAGAAATGGATTGTCACATTAACCCAGCCCGAGCCGGGCCGGCGCTGGCCAGCAGGAGCTGCGGGGCTGGTACCTGCACAGGTTGAGGGCAGGCTGGGGGAGCCGTGGGGTCTCTCCTTCTCCTTGCTCTCCTCTTGGGTTTGCAGGGCTGTTTCGCAGCAGTTTATGATGCAGATGAGCTGGTCAAGAGCAAAGCTCACTGCGTCCTCCTTTCTACACCCATTTCTTCTCCCTTTGTTGGGGCAGAAAGTGACTTGAAGACTGCTGGCTCCTCACCCTGCTATGGTTCTGATTCTCATCCCCAGTGAAGGCAGGTGATTGAGTGCAGGATCCCAAGGTTTAAAGGATTTGGATTTGATCTCTTTGCTTCCCCATCTGTATTTCCCTCCATGTCCTCTGTTTTATTGCTGCCTATTCCATCTCCACGTGACAGACCCATGAAGGGACCAGCTGTAGCTCTCAGCCAAGGAGCTGAGGTTGGGTAGGTCAGTTTGGTTTGGTTTGCTTGGCAAGGTTTTGGTAGCAGGAGGGGCACAGGGGTGGCTTCTGTAGGAAGCTACCAGAAGTTTCCTATTCTCTAGGCGATGTGATTTCTCCTTCCCATCCTTACCCCTAATGCCCTCTTCCATTTCTCTAATAAGATTCCTCCTCAGAGATTAGCAAATGCCTCCTGATGACAGAGAACACAGCACCCACTTCGCTTCCCTCGTCTGTCACGCAGCTAAAATCAGAATCCAATGCAACCCAATGTGAGCTGGCTGCACACAGGCGGTGAAAGCAGAGCTGCAGGCAGTCCTCATGCGAGGGATCTGTCCCTCAGTGATGAGAATCCAGAATAGTTCATGGTTTGTGCCTCTGCATCCCCTGTCTCAGAGAGGCAACGATGCCTCCTTGTAGGCAAGAGGCTGATAAGATGCACTGAGGCTCACATGAGAATGATTGGCTGGCAATGGGTTTCTCATGCTATTTCTTTCCATGATGTAGGTGAGCACATCTATTGTCCCCTCTCATAGACAAAGCCTGTTTGACAGAAGTATGCTGTACCCCAAGCAAAGCAGCTTTAATCAGCACTTACCTGGGAGTGGGGAGATGTGGGTTCCTCTTCCAGCTCCAGCAAATACTTATATAGATTATGCTATGGAGTCATCTCTCCTCACCTCCTTCCTCTCTTTTGCTTCAGCCCAACGAGTTTTTACTCATTTCATGCATGGTAGAGGAGGCTGAAATTCACAACAGGAGCATACTTGACTAATCTCAAGGTTTTATGCCATGTTTGAGGTCTTCTGTCCATTGTCCTTCATCTCCCACAATATGGAGGAACCTCCTCCCTCTCCGTGGCAATGCCCTTTCATAGGCAGACCTCTCCTCTGAACCCTTGCCTGAATTTATTCACCTTTGCCTTTGATGAGCCCAGCTCTGGTTGCTTCCATGGCTGTTCCTATTTTGCCCATCTTTCCTGACAGTTGGCATGGAAAGGATCTTCCTATGCAGGAGAACATCTGGGTGATGGCAGGAGAACTGCCCCAAGTCATTCCTACACTGTGGAACAGGAGAGACTGTCCCAGTATCATGGCTATTTGGTCCTTCTTGGCTGAGGCTGCCCATACCGTAGCCAACTCAAGTGGCATTTAGCCAGGAGCACACTTTATCCGGTACCTTTGTCCCTAGAGCAGTAACGGCCGTGCTGCTGATGCAGCAGTGAGTTTTGGTGCCTGAAGCCACATGGATGAGAGATGCTTGGTTTCAGACCAGGACCCTTCCCAGGAGCTTCCTCCCATCTCCTCCCTGTGACTCTGTATCTGAACATCTTTGTCCTTTTCAGTGCCTGACGCCGCTGCTGTATCAAGATGAAAAACATCCTTTCTGTATGGAATAGTCCCTGCCATTCCCCCGCTTGATTTGTCTTTCTTCTCTCCTTTTTTCTTTTGCTGTTCAGCCTTTTCTTCTCATTCCTGTTCTCCCTCCCCCCTCGCCCCCATCAGTCAGACTTCTCCTAAGCCCTGATGTGTTGTGACTGGGGCTGACTGACAGCGCTTTGTGCCTGACACGCATCTCTGGGATGCAGCCCAGGATGTGTATGTGAGAGCAAAGTTGGATTGTAAAGTGCCATGTGGGAGTCTCTGAGAAGGGAGTCAAAACACCGTCAAGTCTATTCTTCCTGAGAGGAGGGGAGACGTTGTGTGGAGCCTACTGATGCCAGGAGCGACTGCTCGCAGCATCCCATCCCATAGGCACTGACAGCTGCCCTCAGCCTCCTTGTAGAGCTAGAGCAAGGGGAGAGGGGAGCATGGGGAACCAACCCCCCTTTTCTGCATTGACAGCTTATGTGAGTCTATATGGATGACATGGAGCAAGCAATAAAGTTACCTTCTACTGTACCCAGGACATGGTACTCAGTGGTGGCTGTTTCTGGTGATATGGCAGGGGAAGGTGAGAAAACTGGGAATGCAACTGAAAAGAGGGATTGGATCCCTGAGAATTCCTTCCATCCGCTCTTCGTCAGTGAGCATTCAGAGAGGCTGTTTCCCACCTTGTTTCTTTACTCCCCAAACCTGGAATGTGTGGAGATGTGCTGGTGAAGCCCTGGAGCCACAGCTCTGAACCACTTTGTTCAGCCACCACGTTCATCTTGTCCCAGCCCTGCCTGGGCTCTCAGGTTGGTTTTGGGGGGTGTGTGAGAGCATCTGCAGAAGAATGGGCTCTGATGAGTCTGCAGAGAGCTGTGGTTCTGCTGGGGACGAGGGAATGTGGCCTGGGTGAAGCAGGGACCGATGCTGGCCTCTCTCAACCCATCTGCAGCCTCAAGACCACTTGCCCACGCTTAGTGATTATCTCATGGGGCTTGGAGCCAGTCTGCTCTGCTTTCTCCAACCCAATGCATGCTTTAGACGAGCTGGTTGGGCTTGAGGGTCTAATCTGCACTTGGAGAAGACCTGTTCTTGTGAGTGCCATCCTCAGCACCATTGTGTCACCATCTCTTGCTTGCCACCTCCCTGGTTTTCTGTGTGTGGATCCATCCCTGCTCTCTGAGCACCTTCTGTGTTTATGTTCCCTTTCTCATGCGAAGTCACCCCAAAATCCTCTTTGCTCCCCTGGGGACCCCATGTGCTGCTTGGAAATCTCTTAGAGGAGGAATCACCTCCTTAGGATTGCACCATCGCTCACCTTCAGTCCCCCTGACAGTCCCAGTTTGTAGAGCACCAAAAGCAAACCACCGGAGGCTTCTGGTTTGTGGGGTTTTCTTTGCCTGAGAAAGACAACAGGGTCACAACTTGCTCCTTGTCCTCTTCACCTGCTGCTCTGCTCTTCTGGTGCCTTTAGTGTTCCTCTGTCCTGCCATGGGACCACAGAAAGGGATGGATGGGTTGGGAGAGACCCCAAGACCTGCTTGGTGCTGGCCAGGTTAGGTTAGATCATTCAAGGCCGATTTCTGTGCTAGTTTTCCTGCTGTTTAATGTCCCATCATCTTCCACCTGAATCCTATCCATCTCCATTCTTTCACTGTATTTTTCGCTCCTGTTTTCCCTTTGTCCAGCTACAGCACCAATCCATGGGGATGTTGGAGCCAGATCTGCATTACCCTTTACAGACACAACCTGAGCAAGGGGCTGTCAGAGGTGCACCAGCAAGGGTGAACTTGTCCATGGAGCCATGACAAGGTTCCTACCTGACACTGTGTGTTGGTTGTAACTCACTTCAGGAGCCAGCCAGGACCTGGTTATCGAGGTCCATCCCTTGGGAGCGAAGGGGCAGCTCTTGTGCAGGGATTAGCAGTCATCACACCTGTTACTACAAGAGACTCCAGCTGAAAAGGGAAGAGGAGGAAGGTGGAGGGAAGGGATCAAACAGCAGCTCTTCAATTTAGCGCAATTATCTCAATTTTCCCAGGATAAGGATCCTTGAGATATTTATCTGATTTACAAGGGTGCACTGCAAGGCAGCAGGCACAGGGCTTTAAAGAGACATCCATTAATTCCTTATGTATGGGGGGGAGAAGGAAGAAAAGAGCTAGATGAAGAGACACCATGAGGAGAAGCTTTTGGAAGCGGGAGGGGAGGAAGGATTCCTGCCCGCTCCGTATGTGCTCACTTGTGGTTAATAGGTGGTGGAAAACTGTGCTGGCCACAAGAAATGCTGAAGGCTGCTTCAGGGCAGTGTCTGGGCAGAAGCAGGAGGTTGGCAGGGCTGGGGTGGTGGTAGAAGTCCTGCTGTGGACTGGAATGCCCTTAAACCATCGTCAGTTGATATTCCAGGGTACATGGGTTAAGTATTTCCTGAAGAATGTCCTTTGCTCACTTTCCTGCTGAGGAAAAGATGAGGGTTAGATTTATGCCAGGCCTGGAGAACTTGCCCAATAGCAGGACTCTGGTGATGCTTCAGTTTGGCTGCAGTGAGACAAGATTTCTGCAGGATCCATGCTGTCTAAGTGCAGGTGTTCTGGGATCAGGAGATGCATAAATGTCTACTTCCCCATTTAGGAACAGAGAGCAGAATTCATCTGACGCACTTGGATGCCCACCTTCGGATGAGGTGTACTCCCGTCCATTAAAAAGACAGTCCTCGTGCAGTGCCATCAGACCTTCAGCTTCACTCTCATCCTCATCCTTATCTTCACATTATCTGTGCAGGAAAGCAGGTATGAACATCCCTGTCTTTCCTGAAAGCACAGCTGCTTTACTACTATCCCTGCAGCTCCTCACACCCCCCTTTTCCCCTCCATCATGTTAAGGCTTCTCAGCTTCCCTTCTCAGCCCTTTTGCCTCTCTGTTGCTCCTTCACATCTACATCCCTTATTGTTCCGCCAGCACTGCCTTGTCACATCTTACCCTGCTCCCGTGATTTGACAATAGAGAGGGAAACAGAAGGGATTCAGTGGAGAGGGGAATGAAACGGGAAGTGGAAGAGGAGGAGGAGGAGGGAAAGAGAACATCAGAGGGAGTGAGAGCAAGTGCTCGTAGCTTACCATGGCTCGGGAAGTCACCTGAGGGAGTCATTGACTGAGGGGTCGCTGACCCTTGTGAGTAAATCTCTGTAATAAACTGGTTGCAGCAGGGGCAGACCCAAGTGATTTAGTTTAGAGATTGCTGTAGTTCAGCTCCCCTCCAATGCAATTCAGCGGGACTGTGAGCAGGAGCAAAGCCCTTGCCAGCCTTCATATGGATTCCTTTCCTTTGTCCCTTAAGTTCATCTCTTTACAGCATGGTTATGTTCCCATAAATTTGTGTTCAAAAGGGCCAGCAGCTGGCCCATTGGAAAGGATTTGTGTCCACTGGAAAAGCCTCTTGGATAAAGGTTCCTTTGGCAATGTGCCTTTTCGAGGCCCTCCTGCAGCCGCGCTGCTCTGTGAAATAACAGCTTTGTCAAGGACCAGCTTCACTGTCAATGCTCTGACTGAGGCAGCAGCCCTTGGCCATCGCACATGGGACCCTACTTGTCATCACTTGCTGGGAATCTCCTGTCTCCTGCCCTCCTTTGTAACAGACCACTTGGATAAATGAGAGGCAGCCTTAAGATGAAGGGATAGATTCTTAGATCCCTGATCTCAATGAAATTCCTCATGGCATTAGCAATCAGAGCTGCTAACCTGCCTTTGGATCTCCTCTGGGATCTATGTATGTATACACTTCACTTACCCAGTTCTGTGGGTAGACTTTGCTGGGGTTACAAGGGGATTTATGAGTCTCCCCTAGGCTGCAGAGGTCCCGTTGATCAGATACGTGTATTAGTATTGTATTGCATATTGGATGATATAGGTATTGGTTTTACTGGTATTATGAGTGTGAGCTGTTGCTTGTTTAAAGCCCTGTAGTGATGGTGAATGTATATCTCTGCTCTGTGGAGCAGAGTAGGTGGTAAATTACATAGGGATGCTATGTAAGAAAGAAAGAAAGAAAACCACATCAAAGAACAGTGCATTTCTTGTTGTTTGATTGTTGAGGAATGTTTAAGAGATCTCTTAGGCCTCTATCTCCGTGCCTGTGGTCCATAAGGAGATTATGGACCTCGTGCTTTCACAGGGAAACACCCGGCCGCTGGGCCTGGCACACTAATCCAGACAAAGGATAACAGCAGCCTAATTAATTCTCATGTCTCCGGATCTGATAACGGCACAGCACACAGACGGGTCCATAAGGACTTAATGAGTTTAATCGACTGCACTTGATGATTTTATTTGAAACCTTGTGCCACAAATTAAACTATTAAAAATGCACTTGAACTTGATTGGCAGCTGTAATCCAGGCAAAGCCTGCTTAATCCATAGGGGTGGGGAGCTGGGATGGATGCAAAGGGCTGGAGGGGACTAGAGAGGAGTCTCTGGGAGGTAACGGGGTTTTGGGGTGAGTTGAAGGGAAAGCAGGATAGAAAGGCAGAGCCTCAGCGGAGCTGGGGATGAGCAGGGATACTGGAGGGTGTAAGGGGTTTATCTGTGCTGGCCCAGCCATGGGTTGTGCTGTGGGATAAGAGCGGGGTCTGTGTCTGTTCTCGCCTTGTGCTCTGTGTTTGGCTGTTAGCTGGATGGACCTAAATAGCTGCTGGCTCTGGTGTGAGGTGTGTCACTGAATGTTCACATGGCGAGGTAACAAGGGCAGGAATCTTGGGTCCCTCTCATGCAAAGCAGCTTGGATGTAGACTGAAGGCTGTGCACAGGCGGTGGTGTCACCAGCAGGCAGGTTGCATGCTAATACGTGGTTTCTCTTCATCTCTAAAGGCTGCCCAAGTCAAAAGCAGCCTGCAAAAAGGCACCTTTGTCCACATGGAGTGTCCTGTGTGCCTGTCTATATCCCACTATATCCCAAATGGTGTCTATGATACTGCAGAGACAGATCATAGAATCATAGAATGGTTTGCATTGGAAAGGACCTTAAAGCTCATCCATTTCCCACCCCCTGCCACAGGGAGGGCCACCTTCCAGTAGAGCAGGCTGCTCAGATGCACCTTCCTATGTGCTCTCTGCTACCTGATGTCACTCATATGTCTCTGGTCAGGCTCCTCCAGTTTATTCCCACACATAAATACCCATGCAGACATGCACAAGCAGTGCTTTGGCTCAAAATGGAGCATTAGCCAAGGAAGGAACAGCACGGAAGCTGCTTTGAACGTCCCTTGCCCCCCACCCTCTTCTATTTAAAGTAATTTGTGAAACACTTTCAAAATTATAACCCAATTTGCAAATAAACCATCATGATTAATGGCATATTCCTTCAGAGGGGACAGATCCGTAACAGGTCTGTAATCCCCCTTAGGATGCAGGAGCCATTAACAGCAGTAGGAGTTAAGAGACTACATTAAAGCTAGAAACAGGCTCCAGCTACGTCTCTGGAGTGGAGCAGGTCAAGTTTTTGTTGCTATGGCTTCTTTGCCTATTGTTGTTGTGGTGATTGATTGGTAGAAAGCAACACATCTCACTGTTGGTTGGCTTGCATGGCTCACCTCACCCTGCTCTAAAGCACATGCTCTGGTTTGATCATGACCTTCATCATGATGAAGGCTTTGCCTCATCGGATGGTCAGCAAAGGCAGGAGGCTCATCTCTTTGGGCATCCTCTTTCCAGCTTCCCTTATGCTGTCTCCTGGAAGGGATCTGCACAGCTCCCACTGTGCCAGACACTAACCCCCATCTGTAAAGACTCCTTGGAGACACCAAGGGATGAGAGCAGTGCCTTTGATCTCTGCAATAGCAGGGATTTGCTCTGTAGAAATAAGCAGATGACCCAGCAGCCCATAGCACACACCTTGGGGTGAAGCAGTGTGAAAGCCCACTCCAGTGCTCCCCTTCACTCAGAGAATACCCCTTCCCGACCTTACACCTTGCAAAGGGTTTAATACATTGTACATGGATGGCACAGGCCATGGAGTTATTCTGTGTATCCCACTGAGCACCGACCTGGGGCAGAGGCCACCCTGGCCTTGCTGTCTCTTGCACACACTTCCACTGTGATGCTGTGGATTTGCTGCATCCACAAATAGCTGGAATGTTTCAATGTGGTAGGTCACAGCTTTAATTTGCCCTATTTTTTAGCATTTAACACCAAACCTCCTTCAGCTCCTGGGCAGTGCCATAGCACACTGTGATCTTGTAAGGGCCGCTGCTCTGGTTTGCATCCCTACCGTGATGGGATAGGGATGTGAGTGAGGAAACGGGCTCCTCAAGAAGAGTCATTGATTCATGAGCTGGTGATGCTCTTTCTAGGGAAGAAGTGTGTTAGGGGAGGTTGTTTCAGGTGAGTTAACACCGGGATCCTGCCTGCTTCTCTTTCTGAAGCCTGGCACTGCTGCAAAGTAGAGAGAAGGTAATTTAAAGTGTTGTACATCCTGACTAATTATGTGGGTCCTGGCCATAGCTGTCTTTTGCATTTCTTTCTCACCTTAAAATACACCGAAAACTTGCTATTCACTGCTAAGCAGATGCTGTATGCTTTCCCAGCCATGGCTACACTTTAACTTCTTTTGACTGAAAGGAAAATAATTGGCATATCTTTGCCAGAGGAACGCTTGAGGATCTGAACGGGGGAGATCAGCTTGGGAATGGCAAAATATTCTTGTCTGTAGTGTTTGGATTAAACAGACTCCTATTTCTGAGCCTGTCACTTAGCATGAACAGCAGGCTCCTGTGTTATCAGGTAATTCCCTGCCTACAGTGGCTGCAGAGCAGGTTGTATGTACATCACGCAGTACAGAAGGCAGATGCAACCGCTAATTGCGGAGCGTGGGATGCTCGGTGAAATCACAGCAACTCATCAGCCCCCATCGGGTCATTGGGGCTCTCCCCCAACCTCCCGCCTTCCGCTGGGCAGGATGCCATGGGTGATGGTGTGAGGGTTATTCCCATCCCCTCGCAGCCGGATCGCATGGAGCATCCACAGAGCTGTCCCCACAGCGGAGCAGCAGCACAGGCAGCACCGGCACAGTCAGCAAACAGCCGCGCAGCTCCTCAAATATTTACCCTTTGTTTCAATGCTGACCTCTTTGCCTCTCAAGATAAATAATTTAGTGTGGGAGCCTTGAAGGTTAATCTCGCATTTATTTAATGTTACAGGACTCTTGGCTCGCTCACAGCTCAGAGCCCTGTGTGATGCTGCTGAGTTTAATGCAAGCGCCGTCCTCCTCGCCCTCTCCTCTTTGCATCCCTGAAAGGAAGGAAGGAGGAAGCAGGAGTTATCTGTATGCGGCTTCCAGCTCCTGCTGCAAACTCCATCAGGAGCAGCGCCCTGGGGAGGCGAGCGCCTCAGCCCAGCCAGGCGTGTCGATCCGAGGGGCTGGCTCCGAGCGCCGGTGAGAGGAGAGGGGGAAAAGCAGGGATCTGACATCCGCGGCTGGGAAGAGCTGCCTGCGTCTGCCCACATCTGACTGGTGCCAAAGGGAAATGGACAGAATGAGGGGGCAAAGAGGGGGAGAGATGAGGAGGAGGAAGATGGGGAGAGGTGAGGAGGAGGAAGAGCAGCTTTGCCCTCATCACTGAGATGTATTTTCTCTCCTTTGTCCCAAAGCATCTGGTGGTTCTTTCCTCTGTAAAAGCTAACACAAGGGAGGGTGTTTGTGGCAGGGTCTGCTTTACCTTGCTTAAATGATGCTCTGAGTTATCAATTTCAGGCAGACCAAGCAAAATCATTTGGGAGATCTGGAGGTGGTTCAGCCCCTGAGGGCTCAGCACCAGAGGCAGAAGCCAGCTTGTTGCCCAAGAATTCACACTGATGGATGTGTAAACTCACTTGACAGTGGCTTGAGGAGGCTGGAGGAGACATTTCAGCATCCTCCTCCTCTTCACTTTGCATTTCTGGAGATGCACAGAAACAAAAGCATGGTCCTTCCTTGAGACTGTCAGTACATCTATGCTCTTTAGGCATATTGGGCAAAGCAGCTGGAAATGAAGCCAAGCACATGGAGCAGATTCCCTGCTGGAGCTGGTTTGGCTTTTACAGCCCAGCCCACCATTTCAGATCAGAAACTTGGCACGAGCTGCTCCTTCCCAACCAGGGTTTATAGCCAGTAACTCGGGATGGGGGCAAATTCCAAGGTTTCGGAACAGCGTCTCTTTATGCATTTGAGAGCAGAGCTGCTTGGACAGCAGGCAGTGAGGATCCTCATGGCAAAGCCTGATGGCAATGACACCACCAGATCATGGCCTCAGGTCCTCCCAAGCTCTGGTTGGAGCAGCCTCCCTCCCAGGCTCAGCCTGCTCCTTGCTAGCTCTCGACAGCCCCTTTGGCAGGCTCTGCATCTGTCTGGATGCGCTCCTCACCTCTTGCAATGATAGCTACACTCATCCACCTCTTCAGAGCATCTTGTTAACTTCCTTCCCATCCCTGTTTTCAAAGGCCTCCTAAGGAGAAATGGCTCCGATGTCTCCAAAGCAAATAACCCCTACATTTGGTGGCATTAGGGCCAGCTAGGGAGAAGGAGAAGTGTCAGAGGATGCTGGCAGTGCGATCGCACCTTGGCACAGTCACATTTTCACCTGCTCATGTGGTCCAGCACAGCTGTGACTTGCTGGTAATTGCTTGCTCGTAGCTGGTGCGAGACTCCCCATTCTAACAGCCATCTGCTCACCTCCAGGTCCCTGTTGTGTGATCCTTCATTTGGAGTTCACCTCCACACTTTATGGCGCTTTCCAAGGTAACGCTCCAGCTGGAGATGCTCTCGGCTCCGTCCTTTCCCTCCTTTTAAAGGACATTTTGCATCTTTCAATAAGCACCAAGAGGATGCTCAAGGTAACCTGGCAGGATGTGACCCAGAAGGAATAGCTGTGTGTGGCGGGTGGGAGACTCCAACATCTGGGTGTTCATTTGTGCACTCCAAATCTCCTCAGGTAGAGATGTGATCAGAGTGACCTTTCCCATGAGCTTCAAGCGCTTCAGTATGAAATGGGAAATAGCACAAGATCAATGTGCCTTGTGACTTTTCAAAGCCTCAGCCTAAACGAGGAGAGACAGTAATAAGAAAAAGCCAGAATAATTTAATAAATGGATGTGTGTGGAGGTTTTTTTCCTTCTGGAGAGGATGCTCGGATGTGTTTGCATTGATGAATAGGCGTAGTTTTGTTCAAGGCAGTAATTCAGCTTAATTCTGATTTCGGTTTGCTTCCTGTTGGGATGTACAGGTTAGGATATGAGCATAGGATCTTTGGGAAGAGGTTTAGCGCACCTAAATCTGACCCCTGCCTGAATTGACTCCTGCAGGAATGGCTTTCCCTGTGTTGTGGAGGAAGATCAGTCTTGCTGATGTCAAATGCTGGGGCAGGAGAATAATGCTCCCCCTCAGGCTCCCCTTCTACTGCTTGGAGATGGGAGATGCCCTGCATGTGCAAGCCTATGGAGGTACAACCCCCTGGAGAAATGGCACATTGCAGCCAGTGGCTCCTCAGTAAATCCCCTCACGTTGGAGGTGAAGGTTTCCTAAGGGCAGCTGGGAATCACATCCATGAGCCGCATTCGGCTCCCCGGACCTTTGAACACACGCACGTGGATGTGTTCTTCAGACTCTTTGGTGTCAACCTTTATACACCGCTGCCAAGGTTTAACGTTCTAAATCACGACAAACACACTCTAACACCCTCACAACCTAAACAGCTCCCATCATAACACCCTGCCACCTCCATCGGTGTGCTCTCTGCTGCCAACCTTCTAGCAAGCTCCTACCTTTTGTACTAGGGCGAGGTGATTGACGTTGCTTTGTGCGCCTTGATAATGAGGAAATGCACCATTTAGAGAGGAATTCACATCAGTGTCTCCCCAGGAAACAGGAGCTGCCAAATGCCTTTTCCCTTTCCTTTTTCCCCCATATTTAAATAGCATACATCAAGGCAAACAGCTGCAGTGGCTGAAGGAAGGAGCTCATTCCCCCAGCAAGCTTCTTGTGGAGGGAAGGGCTGGGCAGCTCTGAACATGGGACTGGAAGTGTGTATAGGATTAGGGGCATATCTGGAAGCTCAGATTGCCCAAAGCCAATTAATGAGTGTTACCAAAGGAGGATTTTCTTTCTGAGGTTAGAAATGCAGCCTTGAGCCTGGAGGGGGAAAAGAGAAAGGAAAAACCCTGGATGAGCTCAGGACTCAAAGGGAAGGTTCAAAGGGTTGGGGTTTCTGCAGTTGGAGTTCAGAAGAGAGAGGTTTCTGCACACGTTTGTGTTTCTGTGCAACTCTCTTCCCTCTTCCAGCTCTGTTTTTCCTTATTGATCCCTCTTGTAATAGGATTTCCCTCTTGTATAACTGAGGGGAAAATAACTGAGAGTCCAGTCTTGTAGCTACGCTCCTCAGCGAGTGTTTGCTTTGTCCTAGACATCCCCAAACCAGTGCAGATGCCAAGTGCTGCTCAGTGCTGTCCCATGGAGCCCTATGGAGGCTTTGCAGCATCATATGAACACGGGTGTTGGGGGTTAGGGCTGCTCAGCAGAGCTGTGAAACATGCCCAGTTTTCCTCAATCCCTTTTTCCTTTTCCCTAAGTAAATGTTCCTGGAGAGCAATAGGATTTGCTGGGGATGCTCTGTCTGACCGTGCACCCACATTGTGGCACTGACGGTCTATCATTGTGCTGGACCCAAGCATGACTCTGGAGTGTCCATGCAGGAGACCTGCACTGCTCCAGACCCTCTTCCATGCAGCATCCCTGTCTCTATTTACTGAGAGCTTTGGGATTGTCTGTGATCGAGGCACGCAAGCAATTACCACTGGAGCTGGGACAGGAAGGGGAGGGCTTGTTTGGTGTTTTGGATGCAGGGCTGTTTGCTCAGCTGCATCTGTATCACAGCTAATTATTAAGACATTTATTACCATGGGTTATTTGTTGGGGGGGGTGCTTGTTTACCTTTCCCTGCAGCTTCCAGCTTTAGTTGCCCTTGGAGGAATGTTTCTGCATCCTCAACAGGATGCTTGGTGATTCCCGATGCTCCCATGGAGGGGCAGGGGACCGGGATGCCTTTGGCAGGTCAGGACTTACCCAGTTCATGTCTATTCCTCTCTTCCCAAGAGCTGGGATTTTTCAGGCTCCCTGGAAGAGCACGTGTCTCTAAACCGGGACCTGCTGAGCCTACAGGACGTCTGCTCTGCTCTTCAGCTTTGATGTGTCCCTCACCCTGTCTGTTTTAATCAGGAAGTCCTCTGTTCAAGGGGTTTCTCTCATCTCTAAATCCAGCTTGAAGTGCTGGAGCAGGGAGGGGGAAGGCTGGTGCCGAGAGACCTCCGAGGGCAGGGGAAGGAGGGGATTAATGAAAGAGATTTGTTCATACAGACCATTATGAGCAGTGGAGTTCAGGCTTCGCAGGTGCTGTGTGAGGATGGGGAGATCAGTCCCTGCTGAGGGTTATGGCTTCGATCAGGGCAGGTGCTGCTGGAAGTGGGTAAATATGAGTTTGATATTAAAAAGGGGCTATTTATATGGAAAAAGCCTGGAAAGCTGATCACCTCTGCCCCAGCCCTGCGGCAGCTCATGGGGAAGCAGGAGCAAGGAAGGGTGATTTCTCTTGATGTCTTATGCAATGCTTTTGCTGGACCATCTCAGTGATGTCCTGGTGAGGAATGGGTGGCATTAGAATAACCTGCATGGCAACAGCCATGGAGGGCACCCATGGATGGGTCAGGACAAGGATGCTGGAGTCAGGACTCCTGGTTTCTATTTCCAGGACTCATGGTGTGGTCTTGGGCTTAATGTCTGTAACCTGGCATTTACCATCCAGTCTCTCCATGAAGTCGTTAGAAATTGAGGGTTAAAGGAAGGGCATGGATGCAGCTCTTGAAACTCCCATCGATGTCAGTGGGTTTGGGATGCAAAGATGTACAAACCAGGCTCTGGGGGTGCTGCTGACATTGGAGGTCTCCAGCATATGAAGGTCAGAGGTATTTCATGTTCTGCTTCCACCATTCCCTCTTTTTTCCATATCTATTAGCCTCCATCCGAAGAAACCCATTAGTATCTCATGCCTCTATCTGATACCTGTCCCTTACAGGAGGCAGCAGGATGCTCAGCTCATCCTGTGGTCTCCTAGGAGCCAGCAGATCCAATTCCAGACCCAGGATGCCCTGCTGCCAGGCAGGCCCATATTTAACCTAACAACGAGGTGTCTTTTCCCCTCATTCTTCTCCCACTCTTTGCCTGGTGCTTTTCTAGTGCCTTGTCCCTGATTTGAGTGGATCTAACTGGCTTGGCCTCACCAGAGCTCTGTGAGCCTTTGGGGCTGCGGGGCAGCATTATGCAGGAGGGATGGGATAATTTCATGCCTGTTTACATACATCTGCATCCCATATCGGCTCCAATTTGTGCAGTTGTCTAAAGCAGCACACTGGTATCTCTCAGAGACTGCACTAGCTCTTGCTTTGCCTTAACCTTTGCTGTGCAGAGCAGAGCAGAGCCGGGGTCCCCCAGGCAGAAGCAGAGCTCACGTGCTGAAGCGCCTGCCTGTCCCAGCAGCTGGAGGGATGCCCTTTGCTAAACTCACAGCTGGATGCAGAAAGATGGTCTCTGGGCTCCCCCACTGGGGTTTCTCAGCTCCTGAAGCAAGGAAAGGGCTGTGGTCACCCCTGCTTCATTGCTTACATGAACACACAGTGCACAATGCGCTGCAGCAGAGCCCAAGTGCCCCGTGCAGTGAGGAAGGTGATGCTGGCTGGTCCCTCCATTTCTGCATCCATCCTGCTCCAACTTGATCATCTAAAGCACAGCAACCAGGGATGAAGCAGGCAGAAATTTGTTGTGTAGCAGCTGATTTTAGCTGATTTTTTAAAGCAAGTGGTGCTCAGTGGCAGCTTGCCTTGCCTTCCTTTGTTATATGGATTTGAAGGCGCTGCAGATCAGTTGGGGTGGAAAAAGAAGGTAAAAACTAGGTAGCATGGACAGACCTGGGGGATCTTGGAGCTGGTGTGAACCCCTTGTCTGTGTTCTCTGCTTAAAGGCTTTGTGGGTCATGAAGGATACTTGCCATAGTGTTGTAGTTGTGTCTCTGCTGCGGAATGATGCTGCAGTGAGGGAAGCTGCATGGGGAAGGTGGGATGCGAAGAGAGGTGATGTTCAGCTGCATCCTGGAGCACCTTCAAGGTAAAACCCTGCTGTGAGCACACACAACCTCTGAGCTCAAATGCGGAGCAGGGGCCAGCCCAGGGCTGCTGAGCCTTTTGCAGAGAGAGAGCTGATGGTGTCTGATGATGCCAAGGTCTGATGGTGCCAAGGTCTGATGGATGATGGAGACCAAGGGCTGGAAACAGCCACTTCACTTACAGGTAACCTGGAAACATCTGGCTTGGACAGGGACTCCTGGTGCTCCAGCAAAGAGCTTCATTGAGTTTTAAAGTGTTCTTATGGGATCGCAGGGTTATGGAGGCTGGCTTAGGAAGGCTGGACACCCCGCTGGTATCCTTACGTGAGGTGTGGAGTTCAGTAAGGAAGGATGTGAGTCCAGTCAGGTATCACAAACCCTGTGGTGTTAACGCCAAGGTGGCACCATGATGAAGAGCTGGTCTGTTGGGTGGCCCAGCAATGGGGCTATTTGGAGCTCTGCTCTTAGCAATATGGCTTTGACTGTTAAAACCAATCTACCATTATAGGATGTCTCTTTCTCACTGCAGTGCTGGGCACCGAAGAGGGTGCAAAGCTCTATATGCAGAGAACAGCCACTGGTTCTTATTTAATGGGGTCTAACCTTGAGAACTACAGAATTCAATAGAAGTTGTCCAGTTCCCAGTAAGCAGTGGTTTGGGAGGGATGAGAACAGCCTCTCCTTTCAGGCCAGGAGACACAGAGAAATAGATCTTCTGTTACCTGTCTCTCTAGAGAGCCGAGCTGGAAGGCCAGCCGCCTCCTTCCCCTCATCGCGGCGTTGCTCCGATTGTTGTGATGATTGCCTCAATCCATAAGGATTTTAAGAGAAATACCTTTTGATTGGTTTCCCCAGCCTAGCACAAGAGGATCCTCAGCCAGCAGCATCCCCAGCAAGCCGAGAGAGGAAGGTGATCCATGGAGCAGCCCCACGGGCTGGGGTAGAGCTGGGTTTGCTGCACATCACCCAAGAAGGTGATGAGGAAGGGAGAAAAGGCACCTATGAAGAAGACCATACAGACAATAGCAGCAGCCGTGGTCAGGTACCGCTCTCTAAAGGAGCCCTTCCTGGGAGGAAAGTTGCATGAGCAAATAAGTGTTGGCATTTACCAAAGCCTTTCATAGCTGCCCTCCAGTCGCAGGTGTCATTTCCCCTTCACTGCCGGGGCGTGTGCTGGAGCCATCCTTTCATATGCCTGACCAGTAATTAATTAGGAGGGGATCAAGGCTGATAATCCCCTGTAATCCCTTCCCTCTCATCGTTTTGCTCAGTAATCCTTTTAATGTTAGCAACCTAGGGGTGTGGAGGGGCCAGGGCAGCGGAGGAAGCCTGGGCTGTGGTGTCGTGCTGGCTGAGCTTGCCTGCATAGAGCCAGAGCATCCCTCTGCTTCCCTCCACTGGCATCCCCCAAGGGAAGCATCCTAAAGTGGGGTGAGGGAGAATTTAATGTGAGGAGGATGAGGTTTGGGAACAATGAAGCAGGGATGTTGCAGGCAGCAGAATCCAACAGTCTACAGTTGTGACTGCCCCATCCCTGGCAGTGTTCAAGGCCAGGTTGGACACAGGGGCTTGGAGCAACCTGCTCTAGTGGAAGG
>JANHGB010054857.1:0-18393 GCA_026283785.1 Coracopsis vasa
AACCGGGAGAAGTTGCATTCCAACGGCCTTTTAGTGGGGAAACAAAGGAGCCACAGTAATGGTGTTAGTGTCACTACTTAATTGTCATGGTTTAAGCCCAGCTGCCACGCCGCCCGCTCACTCACTCCCCTCCTTCCTCCCCGCTCTGTTCCCGGAGGGATGGGGACGAGAATCAAAAGAATGTAACTCCCACGGGTTGAGATAAGAACAGTCCAGTAACTAAGGTCTAACACAAACCACTACTGCTAACAGCAATAATAATAATGATAAGGGAAATAACAAGGGAAGAGAATACAACCACTCACCACCCGACAATTGATACGCAGCCCAACAGAGCAGTGATCTAGCCCTTCCGGGTAACTGCTCCCAGTTTACATCCTGGGCACGACGTGCTGTGGTATGGAATACCTCTTTGGCTAGCTTGGGTCAGGTGTCCTGTCTCTGCTTCATCCCGGCTTCCTCTCCATCCTGGCAGAGCATGAGACTCAGAAAGTCCTTGGTCAGACTAAACATTACTAAGCAGCAACTGAAAACATCAGTGTTATCAGCGCTGTTCTCAGGCTGAAAGTCAAAAACACAGCACTGCACCAGCTACTAAGAAGGAGAAAATATCACTGCTACTGCTGAACGCAGGACATTTAATATTTATTGAAGGCAGAGTTCCTAAAAATAAACAATTCATTGTTTAAACGAAGAGAAAATTTCTTTTAATAAAATTCAGGACAAGGACCCACTAAAAAAATTTGTAATATTTGATCTGGTTATGGTGCACCATCAGGAACCATTGCTTCTTCAGAGCCTTCAGCAACTGGAAAAAAAACAGGTTCACATGGT
This sequence comes from Coracopsis vasa, assembly GCA_026283785.1. Taxonomy (NCBI): domain Eukaryota; kingdom Metazoa; phylum Chordata; class Aves; order Psittaciformes; family Psittacidae; genus Coracopsis; species Coracopsis vasa. Next base: position 835 of record JANHGB010054857.1, read on the forward strand.
AACGTTAAAATCCTATCACCAGATAAGATACAACAAGGAAAATACAAGAAGGAAAAGAACAGTTTTGTATTCCTTCCTCTCCTGTGTAACTGACTGCAGAGCTTTAATCTCTCTGCGTGGCACTGAGGCAGGTTTCAAACAGCTGTTACAGGACTGTTGCTGCAATCCAGATTCCAATTTGTGCTCTTGCTATGCTTATTACATGACATAAAGACCAGCTTTTTAATGCAGTTGCATCCTCCTGCTGTTTCTATTTAACCTATGGTTGACTAAAGTCACCTGAACTCAACCTCAGACTAGACCCAAATTGCCCTGAAAAAATAGAGTAAATCTGTAGGAGGGTATCTGTATGTTGTAAAGACTTCTGACTTTTGGCTTAGTCTACATGATTTTTTTTTTCAAAGTAATATCCATCCAAAACTTACTGAGTGCAAGGTGAGCTTCTAAGCAGTTCACCATGTCTCATTGCTGTCCATGATGTGCACTCAGAACTGCTGTTGATTTTGCTCAGAGAAGTTTGAGTTTCTGCAGGCCTTGCAATACCTTCTATTACATCTCTTCAGCCTTCATTATCTATTAAGAACCACTGTTTCTAAAAAGGCAAGCATGTAGAAATTATTAGCAAATAGGAGTCTCAAGGCATATGATGTTAATTTAATAATGCTACACATATATTAGAGCTGCTCATTTGGGAACAGTCAGAAATAGCTTCACCAGCTTCAACAACACAATCCCTATCAACCTCTACAGTTTTTTTTCAGAGATATCATTTTGTGACTCAACAAGGATTCAATATACCAAGATATATTGCCTCAATTAGGCAGCATATTAAAAAACAATGCCAGGACAATTTCATATAATTATACTTTTAACTGGGGGACTGATCATTACTTGATTACGTGATGCTGGTGTCTACTTGTTGTGCAACTTATTTACAGCTGACAGTGAAATCAATTAGCCAGTGAATAATTATCCCCTATGAGTAAGTGGCAAAACTGTGGTAACTTTAGTGACATGGACAACGTGGCTCAGCATTACTAATAGCTATGATGGACAGACAGATGCTTGACTTGCTCAGCAATTGCAACACCTCTCCTTCCCCTGCACTGACTACCTCCAGCATTCCATCTGCCATAGTGGACGTTTACGAGTGACACGCAAACATTCAAGCCTTCATCTTCTTTCAAGCTTTCCTCTATTATGAAATTTACTCATCTATATCTTCTACTGAGCTTCTTAGGACAAAAATGCAATGGGAAAATGACAATTCAAATGGCACTCAGCATGCGCTTGCTGCTGTGTTGCAAGGAAGTGTAGGACCTTGGAAGATGGGACAGGTAGATACCTCCTGATGCAGAGAGCTAGTCAGCAGTAGCCATTGTGAACTGTAAGGGACAGGAGGAATATCTCTTTTTGGAGTATTCATGGTAATGCAGGTGGCATTGTCCAGCTTTGCTGTTTGAACACATTCTCTATCTTTGGGTTTGGTTTTTAAGTCCAGAGTTTTCTCAGTATTTCTACAGGTCATAAAATGTACTAAGCCATTTTCAGAAATAATTGGAGGGCCACTTCACAGCAATGCTGCAAAGGCTGCTTCTAATGCATAGCCTAAGGAGACGTAAAAAGTTAAGTAGAATTTTGCACGGTGGATTCTCATCCTCCCTCACTTCTATGAGTTTTTCCATTCAACTGTTTGATAAAATGAGGCTGTATGAAAAATGTAAAACTATAAAACTAGCAAGGACATGCTAATGATCACTGAAAGACAAGGTCAGGTTCTATTCGTAGATTTTTCAGTATCAATTTTGGATGAATCACTTGATTTCTTCTGGTCTTTCTCGTTCTAGGAAGGTCAGCATAGTTCCTTAAACTTTGCCCATAGCAACTAAAACCTAATTTCTGAAAAGTTCTACAGAAATTAGTAGAGTAAAACTGCTGTGAAAATACTGGCACAATCTTTGACTGAAGGGTATTTCCATATTTCATTGCTTCTAAAGTAGTTGCTGAAAGTCTTGGACTTGTACAGCATTTGCTTGAAAACTTGATAGTTGACATAGGGAATCTAATTTTTTATTGATATTTTCCCCTCTTTCACAAGTTGGCCAGACAATTCCCCGTGTTGGTACACCTTGATCTTATTGATCTTTGTTAATCTGGATAGAGATGAAAATACGACGTACAGGCTGCTACAGCTGGTGATTTATCATTGAATAAAGGAGCATATGTTTGTGACTATTGACTGTCTTTGGTTGTGTTGATGATGAGATGTTGCGACCTAAATGCAGATCTCTGTGGAATGCTTTTCAAACATTATATTTTTCTTTTTTTTTTTTACTCAGACATTAATATTTTTCTTGACATCGGATTTTATTGTCACAGGAAAATAGAATAACAGCTGTTTATAAGTATTGATTAAGTATAAGGACTTTTATAACTGCACTGTTCTCAGTCATAATAAAGTGAAGTTTTTTTCTGGTTGCTCAACAGAAAAACAAAATTTCTGGCAGTATTTTTTGTCCTGCAAGTAAAAAAAAATTTATTTTCTTGAAACATCATTTCCCACTGGAAAGTAGTCTCATGGGAAAATTTCTACATTTTCATGTAGGCAGAAGACGCAGAATCATTGCAACCAGGTGAATAATACATAATAAATATAATTCATAAAAAGTATATGCTTGGTCAGAGTGATTATTTTTATTCCACTGGGATTTTATTAGATTCTGAATATAAGATGTTGAGAATATGGGAAAATAATATTTTTCAGTAACTAGAGTAAACATTTTAATAAAGTCTAGCCTTATCCCGCTCTGAAAAATTTTATAGTACTTTGACTGATGTCTGATGCCTCCTTGAGATTCTGTAAAGAAAATAAAATATAAAACTACTCTAACTAACTAACTACTCTAACAGGTTCTGACAGTCTGCGTAGCTTTGTACTGGGGAGGCTTGGGGTAGGGAAGGTCTGCTTTCCTAAATCTAGCACATATTTCATCTAGTTGCTGATATTAAGGAAGACAGAGCGTTGCATGTGAAATCTGCTTTTGAAGTGTTCATACAGTATCGTAGGATGTGTCACAACCAGACTATCTACCATACTCTTGAGGTTACTCCACCTCTATTACTCTATCTATCTTGTGATGCCAAACTGAATTCGTATAGCTTGACAAAAAAAGGGCCATGGTAGAAATTTAAATTACTCTTTCAGAAGATGAAAAATATTTGGAGCTGGAGGGAAAGCTTCATCAGACTAAAGGACATAAACCATTGTTTAGCAAAGCATTTGTTAGACAAAGTTCCAGGTACTGCACTAGTGATCTGGACTTACTGAACTCACTCCATGTTTTTCATATTTGCTGGGCTAGCCCAGTGTTTACAAATAGCATGGGCAATGACAGATTTCCATGCTGACATTCTGAACTATATTATACAGTGCAATACAGTACAAAAACATGTAAGCAACAGTCAAAGAGCAGCAAAAGAGTTTAAGCATACCCCATGAGTCCATTATTATATCACTCATGACACTCATAATGATATCCTAAGTGTTAATGTATATCTATTTTGATGAAAGAATACCATAAACCATGTTAAACTGATACAAATATATAGATACATATTTATGTATGTCAGAAGTGTTTACTTTTTAAAACCTTTGCAATGAAGAGTGTACTAAGCTGTATAGGGTAGGTTGTGCCTGATTAATTTTATGGATTGCAAAGCGTTAGGAAGTCTTCGTTTACTTGCAGAACTCAATAGTGCAATAAAACTTTCACTGCTTTTTTGATGAAAGCCGTTTTATTGGCTTGTGTAGATTGCTGTCTAGGGTTCTTCAATATTTCAGTAAAACTTTTTGGCATAGATATGGTTTCCTTAAGAGAAATGTTAAAACAAAGAAAGGACCATATTAAAGTCAAATGTATTTAAGAGGAAACTTCTGCATATTGCCTTCAGATCTGCTGCCTGCTAATAACAATGGAATCTGTTATTATCTGGAGGGGTTTTTTGTACTTTTAAATGAACTACAAAACTGCAGTACAAAACCTCCTCCATATTGCAGGAGCTGGAATGTAAGAGGCATCTATTGTCTAGATTTGCTTTCTGTTTTCTATTTCTCTTCTTAAGCTTCTCCTCCTTATGCAGAGATTCATTAGGACTGGATTAGTCATCCTGTGTGAAAATTGATTTGGAATCATTGAACGAGATGTTGCAAAGCTGTTACATTGCATGGAGTGAAATTAAGCACTTCCAGAGCATAAATCCTCTGAATCTTTAGGCAAAAAGCACAGAATGAGATTGCCCTCTCGAGTCTGATTTTTCTTCATGGAACAAGAAGGGAAAACACAATGACTGGAATTAAATCTAACATCTGGATGCTTAAATTAGGGTAGGTATACCCCACTGTTTGATCCAACGGTTTTTTATAATATATTTTAGACCTTCTAAATACCTACACCAGGCTCTTTCTTCTTACTACATGCACACCCTATCTTTTTGCATGTTTATTGAAATGCTCCCATCTCATGGGATAATCTTTTATTTATGTTTCTGTTTGCACAAATTCAGATAATATTTGCCTTCAGTCATTGCTCTGATCAGGTCTTTAACGTGGTGTCTCTGGAAATAAGACAAGGTGAAATTGCATGTATTTTAATGTCATGGACCTATATTATTCTGGAAAGGCTGCGAAAATCAATCTATGTGACTTGAAATAAACCCAGGATATAATCCCTAATGTGTTATGGATCCTCATTTCCCATATTTTAGTGAGACTGAGTTTACTGCTGATATGAGGAGTCTGCCTGGTAACCCATCTGGTAGACTTTTCTTTTCTTGATCTGAGTTGAAACATTAGTTCTTGTGTTCATTCCATGTTGTAATGGCTTTGGAGATGTGCTCTAAGCAGCAACTTGTGATCATACTTCTCTCACTAAAAACTGGAAATATTTTATGAGATATATATCATTATGGTCCCTTCCGCCTGCCCTTCCTTACAACACACACCGTTTCTATAGCTTTGGGTTGCTCTGACTCTGGTTTAAAATCAAACAGATTCTTTGTCAATTCTTTGCCTTCTTGAAGCATTCCTCATTACTGTCTACTCTCACTTTCCCAGTAGGATGGTGGGTGGAAGTTGAAAATGCACAGATTTTATTGCAGGAGAGTTGATTTGGATGTATTTCATTCTCTGCAGCCAACTCAACCCAGAAAACCTGTAATCTCTTTGCATTCTGGCAGATTAGATTGCAGGCTGCTGCTAGCTGGAAAAAGTAGAGTACAGTTTTTTTCTTTAATTGCTTTCTCCGGGAGAAACAGGTTTTTTACTTCTTTTTGCTTTTGCTTAAATTGTCATAGCATAGCACACTGGTTTAGAGGTTCTTTGTATGACCCCAGAACTGCAACTCATTTGTCAGATAAACAGTTGGGAGAAAGCAAAGAAACAAAGCACACTACATTCAACCCAGCTTTGCTATTCATATAGTAAAATATGCATATTCATATAGCAAAGCTCTCTCTCTCTGTTTGTGTGTACATATGTGTGAGTTATGTGATTTTCTAGGCAGACACTAAAAAAATATTTTCAGCATCTCCATATCCAATGCCTAAGACTTCAAAGGAAAAAATGTTAAGTGGTTGAAAGTTCAAAAGCCTAAAATTGCCTATGGTAGTGAAATCCTTATGGCAGCTCAGTGATGGCAGACCACTATGGAGATTGCACTAGAGGAAAGAAAGTTTTCTGTGTGTATGTGTGATACACATAACTTTGGAGGCAAAATTTAAGTATACAGAAATAAAGTGGAGTGAAATCAGTTCTATTACAAAGAGGATAGAGTGGTAAAATTCTCAGAGCACTTTGTAACCGCTTCACCAAATGTTCATGTGAGGAAGAAAAGATAATGAACTCAAAGCTGAAGTAATCTTTTTTCTCAGTGTTTGTTATGGGGAGTGAAAAGAATGCAGATCAGGAAGCTATTTCTTCAGGTAATGCCACCAAGGTCAGATTGGATACGATGATTTATGGAATTGTTAGTAACCCTGTGTGATTAGAGTTTGCCCTTCTCTTTTTTTCCCTCTTCTTTTTTTCCTTCCATGGCTTCTCAATTTATCTTTCCACACATACAGTCAGCTGAAACCACAGCACTAAGGGTACTTGTACTAGGAAGGAACAGACTGTATACTAACAAAAGACTAAATACCACCCTTTCAATTAGCATGATTTATTAGAGCTGAAACTAAAACAATGCAGCTGTAGGTTTTGTAGGTTTTTTATTATTGTATGCTATTATTTTGTCTGTTCCCTATTTTCCTTGTTAACTTTGATAAATTTCTCAAAACCCAGTAAAATCACATGGAAAGTCTTGGAGTTCCAAACCTGTCCATGAAGCTATTATTTCTCTATTCTTAATATGTTAATGCTTTCAGGTGGCAATATAATAAGAAAGTTCATTATAGACAGGATAAAATACAGGATAAGGTACAAGGTAGTTATTACTTTGGGTGCAATCTCATTGAAAGATAAGTGTTGCTAAAACAACCAGTATGCACTGATAAAACCAGATATTGCTGATTTGTTTTTAAAACTACTAATTTTCTAAATTATCATATCCAGCATTATTTTTCACTTTGAGAAGTCATGCTCATATAGGAACGCTGCCTTGGTCTCCTCCACTAACAGTGTGCTGCAAAGCAACACAAGGTTTCAGTGACTGTGTTACTGAAAAACCAGCCTTAAAGGACATTAGGCTTTTTCAGGCTTTATCCTGGCAAGATACTCTTCAGCCCACAGCCAAGGGCTTGGCTTCCAGCCCTGCATCTTCAAGCCTTAAAGTTTTTAAATAATTAAATTGGATATTCCAAACCAAGACCTTGAAGTCTTAAATGTCAGAAACTTGGCATCTAAGGAGTGATTCACTAAAGAGTGATTCACACTAAGGAAGCGATTGTTTGGAATCGCTTAAGGAAGTTGCTTAAGCATAAGCTTTCAGTGCTGTTTTAGATTTAGATTTTTTAGGTTTTCCTGTGGAGCTGGCAGATAAAACACAGGATCCATGGTAAACCCATTGTTTTTCTGGAGCAACATCTGCAGGCTAGGAGCAATTTCATACAGCACCTGAAATTGCACCACAGTGTCCAAGCAGATGAAATGTCAGTAAAGCCAGTAGAATTTAAACAGGAAGACAGCTGATCAGCTCATACCAGCAGGATCTGATTGCCTAAACATTAATGCTACCTGATGCGCCTTAATGTGCCTCAGGATTTGTAGTTATGACACAAGGTGTTTGGAAGACCTGTGCACTTCTGAAGTAGCCTCTGGGGTCCAAGAGCAATACACTAGCACATCTCAGGTAACATTGGAATTCCAGGGAATTCTTGAGTTACCTATTTCAGAGGTAATCACTCTCTTTATTCACCAAAGTCTAAACACTTCAACTTTGTTGTTGCAATCTGTAGGTATCATACGCCTGTCTTGTACCCAGCCCTGTTCTTCCTCCTTTGTACATGGTCATTCCTGCAATCACAGAATCCACAGAGTCCTAGATAGCTTTCCAAAGTTTGTACCTGCTGGAATTATTATTGTACCTGTTGGTATGCTTGTGATTAATTATTTGATAAAGATCTAGAAGCCCTAACTATTTCTCAGGAGTCATTTCAATGGAGTTGTTCTGAGCCTGAGAAGGTTAAAGTAATGCCTGCTATGAGGAGGACTGAATCTCTCTGCTCATTTTCCTTCAGCCTTTTTTGAACACACAGAAATGAAAATTGTTTCCTTCTAGAGCAATTTAGTGTCAGCAGTTGACTATAAACAGTCAAGATGTTCAAGCATGCTGCACCTGTTTAAAATGCTGCCTTTTTTGCTGTTGATCATAAAATATTTTAGGCAAATTTCCTATGCATTTTTGGACTTTGTTACTTCCTTGCCTAAAAATATCAAGACATAAAGCAAAGATAAAAAACCCAAAATACACATTTAATCACCAACAGTGTCAGCTGGCAGAAAAGAATTATTTGCTACTTATGCAAAATAGCAGTCAAAAAATAGACTTTTAGCAAGCCTAATGTAGTGTATTAGTGAAGTAAAATTACAGGAATGTTTGATGACATTTATGTTACATTGTTGCACCTGATTTTAACACAGAAGTATTTTTGACTGACATGATTGAAATAGAATTTTGCAATAGTTTGAGTATGGCTGAAAAATATTTTTACTACAATTTCAGATTTTAATTCTCTCATTCAAATAGAACTGAGAAAGCTTCATACACATACCACTGTATCACAACATTTAGAATAGTTATCCTTACAAAATTAGCCATGTTTTGTGAGGAGTTTGTTTTGGTTTTTTAATTTTGTTACACAAAATGGATACAATACAGTTGCCCACATAACCATACAGTAAACTGTATTATGGAAGAAACTTGCCCATTTTCAGGGGATTCCTGTGGTGTGATAATGGGGATTTCTTCCGATGATGCTGCTGCAACACTCACTGAAAGATAATGGCTTCCTTAGCTCATTATTATCTATTCACACATTAATATGGGAGCTTTGAATCGGGGAAATTTTAAGCAACAAAATTTAAGTAAGATAAATCCTGTCCAAATGGCAAAGCCTCAAATCATGCAGAAGAAGCAACACAGTTACAGGTTGGGTGAAGGAGTGATTCAGAACAGTCTTGTGGAGAAGGACTTGGGAATATTCTTTACTGTGAAAGTAGTGAGGCACTGGAACTGGATGCCCAAGGAAGTGGTAAATGCTCCATCCCTGGCAGTGTTCAGGCTGGACAGAGCCTTGGGCAACATGGTCTAGTGTGAGGCATCCCTGCCCATGGCAGCAGAATTTGAAGTAAATGATCTTAAGGTCCTTTCCAAGCCTAAGCATTTACAGTCCACCTCACTGTCCACTCATCCAACCATATCAGCACCCACATGAGAAGCTCAAGTCTTCTTTCTGTATGTGGTATAATCGGATACACTGCAGTTTCCTTCAGCATACTCAGAGATTCACAATAATACACTCACTATTTTCTTTTGTTCCATTTTCTGTGCAGAGATTTTACCCTATGTTAAATGTTGTTTTTTTTATTTATTTTGTTCTTTGTTTCCTGCTTTTTTTCTTTTTTTTATGGCACCATACCAAGCTGATAGTACTGATAGTATACATTCAGAGGCAAGAGTTTTCTAAAGTCTTTTTACTTGTCTTTCATTATGTGCCATCTGATTCATTTGCTGTTGATGACAATGAAGAGTCGTCTGCTGACTTGAGGGGTGTGAGATTATGATTGATGCATTGATGATGCATCCATATATTTGACTATGGACTCATGCTCCACTGTTTATGGAGACTGAGTGCAATAATAATTCATAGAAATATAAACAATCCTTGTCTTACATTATCCTTTGCCAGTCTATCTGGGAGCAGAAAAAGTATTTTTAGGAGAACACACTGAACAAATTAATCTGTGACATTTTTTCTCTTTTTTTTCCCCTTTTGGAGAATGCAGACTGCATTACAAACAGGAATAAATTGTATAAGTTTGGGCTTTGTTCATTGTAGAGGACCGCAAAATGTTGACAGTAAGAATCTGGCTTTTTTTCTCAAAGCTGTTCCTGCTTACTGGATTTATAAATGGCTGAATCTATATGGATATGTAGCTTTACTTTCACCTTGATGTTATTTTGCTTGGATGTCATTAAAGAAACTGAAAGTAAGCTGAAGAGACTTACATGATTACCAAAGAAGTTGTGCTTTACTGTATCATCTACTAATATAAATTATTGTCTCTGAGTCATATTCCTATGTTTCAGAAATAACACAGATACCAGTAATAGAAATAGGACTTGTGTTTAGCTGCAATGTGACTTTTTTTTTTACTTTCTTCAAATAGATCTCCCCAAAGTAGTATAAAGAATTTATTTCATAATGTTCATGGTCAGGTATTTTGTACATAATGTTATAGCATAGCATTAGTCTGTATTTAGTATTACAGAAGATGGTAGTCTAGCTGTCCTGAAATGAGGTTTCTTAATTTTTAGTTTACAGCTTCTGGCAAGATGTTGACCTGCAGAACCTTCTCCCTCAGGACTCCCCTGAGCAAGTGTTCTCATCAAGGAGCCAACAACAATCACTATATGAAGCGAAAATTGTTGATCAGGTCAGGCTAAACAGAAAATACATGCTTCAAGGGGAAACCTTGTAACCCAAACAAGATACCAACAAATGCTCTTCCTTGTTTCACAGGCATCTCTGAATCAGTATTTGTGGAATAATAATTAGCTATTTTTATCTTGCAGTTGTTGTCATTAACAAAATTTTCTCTAGTAGGAAGAGACAGACAAGTGACAGTAAATGTTGCTTATGGATGATTTAATGTGTGTGAGTTCAGCATATATGTGGGCTGAGTTAGTCATGCCTACCTAACCATTAAGTGAGTATTAGATACATAATCCCATTACCCCCACTTCATATTATGCATTTAGTTGAATCTGGCTGCACTTTTACTACTTAACTACAATAATTTACTTTAATTTCAATTCCATTATGCAGTTTTAAGATAAAAAATGTGTGATGAATTTAATTTGAAATATCAGAGTCTCAACTCTGTCTTTTTTTCAGGCATGGATCCCAGGAAAAATACACAATGAAAGAAAAAACCCCAAAGAGATGGAAGAGTTAGAAAACTACTACACCTTCCCATTCTGGAGGCATGGGAACCTTAGGACTTTGCTGCTTGCGGAGTGAATAGTGGTGCTGAAGAAGTGGTTAATGCAGCCAGGATGTGGAAGTGGAGAAGGCACATACTGCTTCCATGAGTGGGGGGGAAGCGAGCCCATGGTGAGCACTGAGAAGAAAAGCCTCTGTTATTGCACTGAATACATGCTGCAGTGCCACAGAATTCAACCTCTGTCTTGAATCTGGTGTTTCATATGAATAATTTGTGTTGATTTCACTGGGGATAACCCTATTTTCAGGTTTATGCCATCTCAGTACCTATCTTTCAGGGTGACATAAACCCCTGATATTTCACTGCTGTGTTACCTGTTAAAAGTACTTAGTTCTTATTTTTACTTTCACATAGTGTGATTTTTGTTTGCAAGAGCACAGAGACACATTTTGGCATGCAATAGAAAATTTCATCTTTGCATTAAATTTTACATCAGCACAAAGCAAGCAAAAAACTATAACCCCAAGTAAAATGACTTTTCAACTTCTGAATAGGTGTCCACAGGCTTCACCACCACATTTCACTATTTAACTCAGCATCGTGGCTGAACAAAACTATTGAGACTAAAGACAGGTTGCAATACTGGAGTTGGACACAAACAAAAAATAGAGATAACGGCAGGAAGATGATATACCAGGGAAGATGAAAACAAAACAGGGTGAAGCAAGAAAAAGAAAATAATCTCTAGAAACAAAAGAAATGAAACAATTTTGTGAGTTTTTATTTATGAAAATATCCTAATTTATACCTGTAGGCATTTAGATTTCATTGTTCGTGTGCAGATGATTCTGTATGTTCACAAATGACACTCACATGAATAACTATTAGCACAAAAAAAGTAGCCAAAGGATCTTGGTACTACCTATTATGAATTAAAATAGAAATTAAATCGGTTATTTGTCAATTCATATTTTCTCTTCTGGTGCACATCATACCTAACAGCACCTATTCTTCATACAGTCTTCCTGCTTATTTGTAAAAAGTCTATGGAGGAAAAAAAGAAGTATTTTTTTAAAAAAGGCCTGTCACACAATGTTGAGCACTTAAACCAAGTGCAGCTGGCACTTTCATGGTTTGGTAAACCTTTGCTCATATTTGTGCAGCATCTTCACGTCGTCAGTGATACCCTCATTATATCACCTAAGCAATGAATTATTTACACATTTTAATACTACACAAAGAAAGATAACTTGGCATGTGAAAATAGAATACTCCAAACTTTTCGGATCTGAGGCAATGAAATATACAGCATTAGTTGTGCTGGCATTAAAAATAGCATGAGGCCATGTGAGACTTCCAAGATCAGCCTGCAGAGTCCCCTGTTAATTTATAAAGTACCTTTCTTTTGTGTGCAATCACGAGGTTTTCATTCATCACTCACTTCTGAAAACAACTTTGATTTTAAAAGCACATTCACTTCTCCTAAGCTCACCACAGATATTTACAACAATGCTGGAGACATTCTTTGCACCAGGGAATCTCCCTATACAGGAATTCCTGGCAACAGTCAGGCTTTTCAGCTTCTCTATTTCCCAGTCAGGAAGGGTTTTTTTACATATGGACATTGATTTTTATGGTATTTATTTTTATGGGCATCAAAGAGTCACACTCATGTCAGCTGACAGTCAAGAGAGTATGCCCATCCAGAAACATCTCCAAAAACTGATACAAACATATGTTCCTTTCTATGATGTCAAATTGATTAGTTAGTCTTTGTACAAAATTTCAAAATTAAAGTTATTTATAAATAATCATCATTAATACTACAGAGAATGGTTTGGCATATTGCTCAAAGCTGTGAGAGTTTGTCAATTATGTAAGGCATTTTATGCAAATTATAAATCTGAGACTTTAGAACACAAAATTTTCTAACAAACTATCATGAAATTATAAAAGTGATGTTATTGTGTAGTTTACTATTGCTTACAATTAATATTAATTATGAATATCTATGTTTGTACCTTCAGGAACTCAGTAACTTATATCAATGCTGGGTAACCCACCACAAAAAAAAAATGCACTGAAAGAACGTTAGAAACTGTCCATGTGCTGTTTGGCATAAAGAAGAACTGGAAAAAAGGTAAGGTGTCAGCCGAGTGTCCACTGAAATGATGCCTATGGGGTTTACTTGGTAGTGTCATCCACAGCTCAGATAATATTATTGTAAACTACTTTTCTATGGAAAGATTCATGATGCACCAAAAAAATTCTTAGGCAGATTAACCTCTAAGAGACCTTTAATCTTATTCACAAGCAGCTCACTGGGCTATACTGGAAATAGACTTGAGATATATTTATCTATATGTACACAAATTTCCCCACCCTCACTTTGGAAACCAAAATAAATTTCCAGCAAAAAAGACAACTTTGATTGGTGCCAAGTTGCATCACTTGATCTCTGGATGTGGGGAATTATTTAAGCAACCAAGCAGATCTTCCAGCCTTTTTTTTGTTTTCCCTCTTCCCCACCAGCTAATACACCCTGAGGATTGATTTCTTTACAGGATAGAATCTGCTGAAGCTGGCAGTGAAGATTTTTTCCTGTGATGTTTTCAACACACATACATTCCAGCCACAGGATAGTCGTGTATGGATTGGTGTACTGCTCTTGGCACTGCTGCTCAAATCCGTGACAAAGGGAGCCTTCCACTGCCCATAAATTACATCATGAGAAAATTACTTTCAGCCAGCTATAAATGGACAATTATGAAAGGCTATGCATTGCAGTCCTCAGGCTACCAGTACTGCTAAGAGAATGAGTCTATAATGAGCGACACATGCTGACAAGTGTTTTGTTTTTTGTAAAATATGTTAATGCTAAATTTCCTTCAGAATCAGAAAAAAAATTAGTGTACAGGATTTAATGTAAAGAAAACATGTCTATGGCAATTACCCAGTGTTCATGTAGGGAGAAAAGTTCTTTCCCTGGGTAGCAAAATATGACTGCTCCTATTTAAGCAAAAAAGCAGAAGAAAATATATGTGGTTTTGTCTTTTCCAGAAGCTAGATATGAATGATAACTCTAAGTCTGGAGATGGCAACTGAGTCTAAGCCTCTCAGTGAAGCTGATATTTACACCTCTTACAAAGTTCACAACTCAACAGGAGTCTCCTCTTTGTCTTCTCAGTGTTTAGTCTTGCACAAGAGTTCTGCCACAAATATATAAATCATAAAATCTCTCAGTTATAAATTCACTGTTTTTGGAAAAGTGTATACTACCATTTTCCTCTTTCTATTGTTCCAAATTCTTCATTAAAAGGGCATTTCTGAGTGGTGATGGCTGGAATGGGAGTTGGAACCTTGACCTTCAAGGAATTGTTTCAAGATCAATGGTGTGGCAGAAACATTCTTACTTCTTAAGGAAATTAAGTTGTGAAAACCTGTATATCACTACTTGCATGTCCCATCAAGGTCAAATAAGACAGAGAAAATTTATGCAGCACAGCGATCAATATGAATCTAAAAATTAATAGGCTGTAACTAGGCTATAACTAGCCCTGCCTATACTACACAGGAAAAAAATTGTTAAAACTGTTCATCTTTCCTTCCGTAAGCATCAGTTACTAACATGAGAAGTAAATCCTGAAGCCAAAACCAGGAACGGATGGATGATCCTGTCAGGCAGCTTGTTCTTATCATCCCAGGACAAAACTGGAAAGTTTGCAGGGCCAGAGCAGAGACGTAAACTGTTGCTATTTCTGCTATTGTGGTCACTACTGGCCTAAGCTCTTTTGCAGCAGGGAGGTATCTGAACACATTTATTTGCCTTACATGATACAACTTCAGAGCATCTTTCCTAATCCTTGAGGAACAGGTTCCTTGTGAAGCACATACTCACCTCATTTTACAGGTTCATATATGTGACTGACAAATTATGAGTGTGAAGCAGAGAGGGAAAGAGACAAGGAAAATGAGAGAGGGAGGGAGAAATGAAATGATTGGCATAGTTCTGTTCTTTAATTACAAATCACCCTTTGCGTGGTGACACAGTTATCCTAATTTAGTATCATTACACTTCCTTTGGGAACTTTTCAATTAAGCCCCAATTATGTGAAGTATACATGATGATGGTAAAACCCAGCACATTTCCTGATTATCGCAGCACAGGATAATGATGTGAACATTTTTCTTGAGACTAAAGGATACAAACAGTTTGGCTGTCGTTTTAGAGGCCCAAAACCACATTCTGAACTTGAAGATTTCTAAAACATGAATGAATATTTTAGGTCAGATTTAAAGTCATCTAAAGCATTTTAAAAATGCTGAAAGAATGGATAGCATTCAACAGTGGATTTTTAAAGACTTAAACCTCAGGTGTTTTTTCACTTCATTTTCGTAGCCGTCAGTGGCATAAGAAGTATTTCTCCAAACACCTGGCTTCAATGCTGGAGTTTATTTGTGCAGAGTTAGTTTCTCTTATCCGCAAATTCAGCAAATTTTTGCCTAGTCTGGTAAATGCATTATAAGACTGATCTGTTGTCACAGAGTTCTTATTCTGAACTGTATATGTAATAATTCTTAGAGAAAGGCACATGAAGGCATGAATGTATCATGATGTCTAATAGGATGACTCAAAATGCTGAAATTTCCTTGATCTGAAACAGGGGAGAAGTGTCTTCTTTTCTGACTAAATGAGATGAACTTAGCAAACAGACACACATACTGTGAAAATTTTGTTAGAGTATAAGCAGCCATAAATTTGAAGCAGTAAAAGGATCATTGAAATTTTAATTTTTTTAAAAAGTAGAACAATGTGACAGCAACTAAGCACAGAAATTTTGGACATAAGTGAGTTCTCCCATTCTGGAGGATATCTTTGTCTATTTAGAAGCAGACATGCCATATTGATCTCTACTAGACTTCCTTAGACTTTGACAAATGCAAAAATAAGCTTGTCAAGATAATATTAAAACTCATTGCTCATGGGTATAAACACTCAATGAACTTAAATGCTGAAGAAAAATTAAAGTACTGTATTGTCAGTGGAGCAGCTAGATAATTTTTCTCTATTATTTAATTCCCAAATGTAAAATTGAGTTACTTTCAAAAGCAAAAAAGTAATATAAATTAAAATATGATGAAGGCCAGAAAGGCTGAAAGACCATAATTACAAAAGAATCATTTGCATGAAAAAAGTAGAATCAATCCTTAATCCTTAAAACAGTGAAAGAAGCCAGGCATTAACATATTTTGAAAATCTAACAGAACTGAATAATAAATTCTTTAAACTGTCATGACAGATCCTGTTTTACACTTTATTAATTAGCTTTGTCAGTAACCCACTGCTTATAAATAAACTGACAAGTAATCCATATACTTGCCAAACTTATTCTTTTAATCAGAAGTTGTTATTTTTCTCCAAATCATACCTGTTCACTTGAAATAAATAAGTTTCACCATCAGAATATGAAATAGTCAGCAAGCTGTCTGTGTGGAGAGTTACCTGAGAGGTTAATTTCTTTTTCTAGTGTTTCTTGTATTCTTGTTTGCTTTATATATATGTTTGTTATGTTAAATGATGAATAATTAAGATATCACCTCATGGTTTCATTTATCTGCTCAACGACCATTGTAGTCCTCTGATAATGCAGAAAGTGACAAAGTTAAAATGAAGATTTTGCTAAAGTATAAAGCAGTGCCTTAGGAAGTAATGTAATTGATTGTTTTATTTCTGAGTTGTAACAGCAGTCTCTCTGTTTCAGTCACACATCATGATATGCTTATGCAGGCATTCAAAATAGTACTAACACCTCTAAGTATAGAAAAACCAGTCAAATAATGGCAAAGAACTTATTTATTCATTCAAAAATGCAGCTTCAAGGGAAACAAGGAATTCATGGTTATTTTTGGCTGAAACAAAAGCGCCAAACCATGTGAAGTGCTTTAGTCATTAAATGTAAAGGAATTTCAAACTGTTAAACTGCTTTGGTATTTCTGAAATGTGCACACATCTTGTAACACTAAAAAAAAACCCAACAAAACAAACCAAATAATAACCCCCAAGCCTCCCTCCCAAAATGATGTGCAGAACTTGCAAAAAAATTCCTACTGCTGCTACCTTTATTGAAACAACATTTCTGAGGCTGGGTATCAGAACCACAACTACACCAACATGAAAAAGTTTTCACTGCTGAAGATCTTTGCCTTGCAACAGTATCACCTAGCATTGATTAAAAAAAAAAGAAAGAAGCTGGTGCGTCACCTCAACTGGTCGAACCAGATGTCATATGCATAAACCATGTATAATCCATTTAGTAGATCCAGGCTTTTCTGTTTACATGTTGTCTTCTAAGTAATGAGTGAATACTAATAGTAATACTAATAATACAAATATTACTACTACTACTACTACTACTACTAAAGTTATTTGCATAGGATATACTACTTTTAGCTGAGAAACTCTCTTGAGTCATAGATCTGTAACAATATGAGTATTGTCATCAATGTTTTATTCTCCGTTCTTCTTTAGTCACTCAGTAATAGCCATTCTCATATGACTATTATTGGACATGCTAATTATTGAAATTAATCTTTGATTACATACCTTATTACACTTCTAATATTCTTATGCCTCATCTACAAAGCTGTTTGCAATACTTAGCAAAATCATAGAATCATAGAATAGTTAGGGTTGAAAAGGACCTTAAGATCATCTAGTTCCAACTCCCTTGCCATGGGCAGGGACACCTCACACTAAACCATGTCACTCAAGGCTCTGTCCAACCTGGTCTTGAACACTCCCAGTGATGGAGCATTCACAGCTTCCCTGGGCAGCCCATTCCAGTGCCTCACCACCCTCACAGTAAAGAACTTCCTCCTTATATCCAATCTAAACTTCC
>JANHGB010054858.1:0-34991 GCA_026283785.1 Coracopsis vasa
TGTTCCTTGAAACACAAAGCCATGGGCTGAGCCAGACTCCCTCTGGGTGACCTCTTGCACCACAAGTCCACCTTTTGGGAGACATTTCTCTTTCCTAACTTCAAGTATGAACCTTCCAAGCTGCACTTTGTAGAGGTTTCCTTCTCTTCCCACTAGCAAGAAAACCTCTATCATCTCTGAAGCCACATTTCAAGTAGTTGTAGGCTGCTACTATAGTGTTAATTCAGCAGGTGGAGTGAATATCCCTCTGCCTAATGTTTTTAAACATAAATTAACAAGTAAAAGTTGTTTATTTAGTGGCTTTTCTTGAACCTCATCACCCACTTTCTGCTTCACTCCCACATTAAGACTTTAGGGGGAGTCAGGGAATGCTTGGGTAACTGGGGTACATCAAATGTAGTTAGAATTGCAAGAAAAAGAAATAGAACAAGCAAATGAAAAAAAGAAGAAAAGAGAAATAAAGTTTTTCTTATTAATATGCATTTATAAAATATAGCAGGCTGTATTATGTATATGGAATTTGCACCAAGCAACATAATTTAGAGAATAAATGGTATGGACACTTTACAGTTCCCAGCCAGACAAGTCCTCTTTCCTAATACTGTTTTTTACCATTTTTTCTTTCACAGCACAACAAAGTAGTTTATTCTGACCGTGCTGTTTGATACATGTTACTTGGTTTTGCTTTTGTTGCTTCTGCCATGTGTATAAATACCTGTGAAAGATGTGATACATTTTTGTGGACTAGTTGCAATAGCTGCCATAAGAAAGCACAAGAATGGGAACAGATTGCGGTAATAAGAAAAATGGATCTAATTTGAAAATGTCTTCATCTCTGAACAAGAGAAACCTTGTTTCTTTCAGAGACGATAAATGTACGCCTGTTATTGATTGTGATCACAAAAATAATGAGTGTATCTGCCTTCACTACTTTGAGGATTATGGGAAGTGATTGCAATAAATCAGCAATACTGTTTGTGTTTCAAGCAGCTGAAAATAATACTATGTCACTGACAGAAATTTCTTATTTCAAAACAGTGTATAATCTCTTTATTAAAAAATAAAACTAACGTGACCTGAACAAGATATTCTAAGTCCAGCTGGTTGAAAATCAATGTAACCCAGACTAATGATAACAGAATATTAAATTTTGGAATTCTCTCAGTTCACATGCTAATAATGTTATATTGTGATCACAGAATATGAACATGGTGAACAAAAATGCATATTTTTGCTTAAATGTTAAAAATGAAAAATGTTACTGGCATTACTGTAACTCAGATATAATGGTTAGCACTTAAGACACACAATATCACAGCAGAATAATGGCCCATAGACAGTTTGCACAGCTATTGTGTAACCAGCACCATTATCTCACCTTAGACAGTCTGATTCATCTATAGCTATAATCATAACTGGAGGATTCTAATTCAACAATTATTTTCCAATTAATCAAACCTGTACCAGGTAAGCATGATAGCCACTGGCATATGCTGATCAGTACTGCTACTGACTTTGTGGTAACTTTAGCATCTTCTTGTTTGCTGTGAATTAGTGTTTGCGCTGCCTTCACTACATTGGTTGTGTTTTTCCAGTGGTTTACAACACTGTACCAGGGGAGGTTTAGACTGGAAATTAGGAAAAATTTCTTCACTGAAAGGGTAGTCAGGGATTGGAACAGACTTCCCTGTGGGCTCCAGGGAAGTGGAATCACTGTCCTTGGAAGTATCCAAAATCCTTGTAGATGAGACCCTTAGTGACACTGTTTCATTGTTGACTTTGCAGTCCTGGGGTAATGATTGGACATGATGATCTTAAAGGTCTTTTTCAACCTAGCTGATTCTGTGATTCTGACACAAGCTTCCAAGCTTAAGGAATATTATTTTCTAAACTATTTATTTACTAATATTTCTGCATCAGTGTGTTACTATTTATTTTTACTGTCCCTGTCTTCTGACTTTGGCTTTCTGACTGTTGTTTGTGCTCAGATCGATGACCAAAGGCCTGAGCATCAATAGAGTACTATGAAATCATGCATAACTGGTTTAAGTTAAAATCTAACTTTAAGAAGTAGCTTGTATGTTTCTGCTCCAGCTTTCTCACACAATATGATAGATATTTTAACAAGCCAGAAAAAAATACGTTGCAATGTGTTTAAATGTAACAAATCCACTCATTACAAGTACATGCTGAAATGTTTCTCTTACAGTATCTGTAAGCCATTTGTCTTGTATATGCGCACATACAAAATTATACACCAGCCGTACTGCAGTTGGCCACAACTGGCTGTTGCACTGATATGATATCCAGTGTTGGATGCACCTTTCAGCCTTGAAAATTTAATGAATATGTACCCATAATTTTGTAGCTTTCTTGATACTGGAAAGAAATGTTTTGCTAGAATTATCAGATATTGGCAATTTGTAACTGAGTAAATCATCAGTGACCACCAGTGTGTAGTGGACAGTAAGATGCGAATTGTCTACTAAGATTAGTGGAGAAGATTTGAAAGACACTGACTTAAAAAATAGTATGATTTACCGGGAAATTGTGGTAAGATCTTTAGCAGAAAGAAATAAACATTTTCTTAACTCAAATTGTTGTGTACTGCGTTATTAACTGAAGGATTGTGCTTGTCAGAAAGGCTAGCTTGAGAGAGATTTGTAGTGAATGCCAGAAAATACTGTTACCTTTTGTTTCCTTATTAGTGTAGCCAGCACAATATAGGTGATTTACACAGCCTCCTGTAAGCTTGGAATGAAGTGGAAGGCAAAATACCGTTTGGTCTGGGGACACTTAGACAACATTTTTCCAAGTATTCTATGCCCTCCCAGATACAAACACTATATTATTCTTATCTTTTAATAAAGTTCAATAAGTTTATTATTACTATGTCTTTAATTTTCACCTTATTGACTGCAAATCACTGCAATTTTTTAGAACTGTGTTGAATACTTTTAAGAATTAAAAATGAAACACAACAGGTTAGAAATGCATTGAAGCTACATTTGTACATTAGTGAAGAAAAAACTGAGAACGTTTTATCCCAGTACCAATCAGAAAATAAATAAATAAGTAAAGCAACACAGAAACACCATCAAAGCTGTTAAAGCTGCTCCATGAAATGCACAGGTTAGGTAATCCATTTTATATAATTTAAAATATTGGACCCTGAAGCAAGATGCTGTGAAAATTCACACACTGTTTACTAGAGACAGCTAAGGTAAATAAGAGAACAACTTGCTAGGAAAAAAATATGAGCCAAGACAATTGGTGTTAATTCTTT
Organism: Coracopsis vasa; assembly: GCA_026283785.1. Lineage (NCBI taxonomy): Eukaryota > Metazoa > Chordata > Aves > Psittaciformes > Psittacidae > Coracopsis > Coracopsis vasa. The sequence continues at coordinate 3,287 of JANHGB010054858.1, forward strand.
CCTCTAACGGATTTTAAGGAGAACCAGTGGTATGGAAGGACACTCAGAAACTCTTACTTAAAAAAAAAAAATATTGCAAATACTTAAGGAAATAGATATTTATATGTATATGTAAGTGTGTGTCTCCTTAGGTATGACTGTATGTAATTTCATCTGGTACCTATGAACTATATTTTGAGGTTGTAAAGTCCAGTGGAAAACTTTTACCTGAAATACATAATCATAGTGGTGTTATCTATGCCTGAAAGTTTTTGTTTGTTTTTAAGCTTACATTTAATTCTTTTCTTGCTTTGTTGAATAACTGAAGAGAGCCCTTTGGCTTTTCAAAATTTGAACTATATTCAAAACTGTAGCTTTAGATTTTCTATTTTCTTTAGATTCCTGCTTTTTTCAAGTCACCTTATCAATACTTTACATTGCCTTAATATGTTGCCATTTTACAATACTAATTACCCAGTAACATGACCAAAATAATAATAAGATTTCTGCTTCTAAATCAAGGAAGTGGAAAATAAACTGATCTAAATCCTAGCAACCATCAGGTTAAAAATAAATAAATAAAAAGGAAACTTTTATGACTTAATTGACCATGTAGTTGTGAAAAAAAAAAACAAAACAAAACAAGGATTTGATGAAAAATATTAATACTGAATTTAAGAAAAGAAAAAAATATGGATGCTTATCAAATGAATAAATAATAATGACTGGAAAAAAAAAACCACAAACAGATTTTTCACTATTTAAGGAAAAGAAGGAAAAGATGGTGTTCATCAAATTGAAACTGTTCAGGTTTTTTTGTCCATTTCTTTTTTTTTTTTTTTTTAATAATCTTTGCTCAGTTTAATGATGGAAAAACCTCAATTTTATCACAGTTGGATCCCATCTCTTGTGTTTCACTCTGATTGCTTTCTGTATAGAAGCAAGTCAGGAGACTTAAATAATCTGATAAGAGTTACTAGTGAAGGAAGCCAGATGGTGATATCTGCTCCAAACTGATACTAGAATTTCAGCACTGAAGCTGTTTTTAACAATGTATATATTTCATTGTGTTATATTATATGTAGCTTGAGAGAGAGAGAGAGAGAGAGAAAGAGAGAGAACATTTTCATGACAATCTAAGGTCTGGAGTTTGGATGTCATTACTAGATAACATTTTATGTATGAATAGTGCAGAGATAAGCCAGTCTTAATAACCTTGAAGACATAGTTGGCAGCTGGTTTTTAGTGAGAAGTAATGCTCAATTTACAAATATTAAAGACATAGAATAATATTGAAATGAAATCTCTTAACAACAGGCCTAATTTCCTTTCTAGCCAATTAATGACTGAAGAATGAAGGCTTTGAACCTTTGGAAATATCTTCACTCAGTTACAGAATCCAAACTGCAGGACAAGTTTGAATGGTGTCTTTCTAAGGCACCATGTGGTTGCTTGCCCAGTTTACGCATCCTTCTCAGATATCCCTTCTGCTTTTGAAATTGCCAGCTCAAATAGTTTTGAGGGGAAAAAATTACACTACTTAAAATCTATGCATGGTAGTGTTTTGTGCTTATTTTTCTTCCTGCAATGAGTACTTTCCCTACTCTCTTACATTTCATTCCTGCATAGTACCTCAGTTCTGCATGATCTTTGAGGTGTTCATTCTCACAACACTAAGGTGAAAGAAGATGGTACAGAAAGTCAGATGATCTGAGGTTTGCACAAAAGTCAGTGGAAAAGAATGAGCTTGATTCCCTGATGTGCAAGTCACAGTGTTAAATGAGCTTTCTTTCTGTATTGTGTAAATATTTCTTTGAAAAATAAATAATCCAGACTTTATGTTATTTAAAAATAACTTTTTTTTTTCTTCCCCCATTGGTAAAAACAATGTAGTTGCTTAGAAACAGCCCTTCTAACATTATGCATTGATGGGTTATGTATAAGGTGTCTCATTGACGTAAGGAGCAGCCAGGGCATTTGTTTCAGTGGATATTATACAAAACACATAATGCATTATGAATTGTTCTGAGGACAAAATTGTGAGTTCTAAACTAGGTCATTTATCATTGGCTGAGATACAGTTGTTTTACAAAATTAAGAAGTCGTGTATGGAGGTGAAATTGTGACCATCCTAAGCATTAAGCTGGCTAGAAAATGCTAACTTTTCCTGGGAGATAGGGAATCAGCAGTGTAGGTCAGTCATACCTTAAAGAGGAAACATTACACAGCTGCAAGTTGGTGATATTATCGTGGGCTGGACTCCACATTACTAGTGTGCAAAAAAGCTGAAGGAAATAATATTTGAGAAGGTAATGAAGAGATTTCTTCCTTACCTTGGGACTGAGTTATATACCAGAGCGAAATAACAGGCCAAGGAGTGTAACCAAAGCCATATGGAAAGCCAGTTATCTCCTGTTCCCCAAGCAAGCTTTCAGAAAGGTAAGTCAAGGTTTTGTTAAGAAATTTAAAGTAATTTTATCATGTAAAAGACTCCGCTATAAAACAGGAAAGGACTCAGTTTGAATGACTATGGTGTGAGAATCAATATATTTATTATAAACAAGTTTTGCCCAATCTAAGAGTTGACTCCCATGAAGCTTGGAAGGAATGGGCAGGGTAGGGCAGATAGCAAAACATCCTCAGTGAATGTTCCGGGACATGTGTAAGCTGAATTATACTTAGGTCTTTGCTTTCTAAAAATTGCTGTTCTAGAGGCTATTTGTAAAAGATTAGAAGAAAACAGTGGAAGTATCTCTAAATTACACTAAAAATCGTCCCTTTCTTTCATTCAGTGTAGACATCTGCTGCAGACAATCTATAAATATGACGTACATAAGAGCGATGGTATAAAGAAGTAATTCTGTTAATTCTGAACTTTATGCACAGAATTAATTTTTTGCTCATTCCCTCTTACTGCAACAGACTGATGCGAGTACAGCAGCCATCTGATAACACTTATTTTCATAGGAAAAGGTATTACAGCTTTCACCCATTTCCCCCATTTCAGTCATACACTGGTTTCTCCAGTAAATGAAAAAAATATTTATAAAAAAGAAACAACCAAAACCACACACACACAAAACAAAAACCAAAACAAACCAACCACCAAACCCTGCTTACTATAAGCTCAGGAAGGAAACTGACTTCATTGTGAAAAGACAGACTTGCTCCTGCTATTTTGCAGAATTTTTTAGTTTATTTAAACAGGAAGGAAAAAAGATTAAAAAAAAAATCACAGATTGTGTTATCTTATTTGGAAAATTTCAGTCCTACAGATGTCAAAGGAGCTGCTTCTCTAATTTTACCTTCATTATGAAATGCCTTAAGGCGCTAGCTGTGCAGTATCTTCACTGTTGCCTTATGGACAGCCATTGCTTCTGTGCTGTGGATCTCTTAAGAAGAGGCTGCAGTGACTTGTAAATAATAGATACAGTTGTTTAGTGCTGAACTGAGGAGAAGTCTTTCTGAATATTGAAAGCAAAGAGAGATTCAAACACATCATTTTACTTTGGCATTGTGGAGACTTTTTATGTAATTTTAAAAACTTCAGGGCCACCTTATTAACCCATTATGCAGTATTTTGCAAACCTCTGCATGTACCTTTCTCAGAAAACAGGGAACATGTATAATTAGACTTTTCTGGAAAAAAAATGTTAAATCAGTGTTCATCGGAACTTGCTTTTGGATGCATGTCTGTTTTCTTGGGCTGCTCACACTGGAAGTAGTAAATTAACAAAGAGGAGGGATAGTGAGGAAGGGAGAAGCAGAGGAAATGGGTTTGCAGGATTTGACAATGGGGTGCTGGAAAAACAAGTGAGTGAGTGAGTGTAAAAGTATGGAAGTGAATGAAGTCTCTGAAACACCTTACTAGCTCTGGCAAACAAGCTGCATGAGCAAGTGCACGATATTCCCAGTTCAACCAATTTCTCTTCTGCCCCCAGGCTCTATCCTCAAAGACAAGCAGGGGAAAGAAGGAACTAATTAAGATACTAAAGAAAGGCAGACAACAATGTGAGTGAAAAAGAATAGCAGCAGTGGAGAGAGAAGAGGTAGAAACAATATTTGTGGTATGATTGCTTCAGCAGAGTCTTTCATCCTACGATATATTGTCTTTATATACTATAAGATTCTTGTAGTAAGAGTAGAAAAAAGACAAATTTGGGCACTAAAAACTGAGTTAAATTAAATATTTTCTCTTCTTAATCAGCAGCAAATGTTGTATTCCCCTTGTTAGCCTTTGGATCACTTTTGTTTGAAGTACACTGAAATTAATACCAAGTAATCTGTGCAACCTAGATATTTTGCTTCTGGTTAAGGAAAGTGACACAAAACTTCAGGAGTTGAAGAGAAAGTATGCGTAGAAATGCTAAAAATTAAGTTATTTGTTGGTTTTTTTGACATTTTTAATCTGCATTTCAGTTTCATAAGATGGGTATAACAAATCAGTGTTAATGTATTTTTATAGAATTGATATTTTCCATTAACATATGTAACATGTTAATATGTAAATCTCCAAAAAGGTCTTTTATCTGTTCTGACACATTTTTTTTTCCTTTAACATATAGCCTTGTCAGAGGAGGACAGAAGAAATATAGTCCTTTAAAAAAATGATGATGTTCGTATTACGCATGTAAACTAGTAATGCTAATGTTGCTGGCAGGGTCCTTAAATCAGAGCATCATTCTGCTCTTTTCAAGACCATAATTTCAAGCTGAAATAGTTATTGTCAAGATGAGTAATAATTACTCCTGATACACTGGGAGGAAATCACTGTTTGAAATAAAGAATATGAAACATAGACATGTGAAATGGGAGCTAGAGTCTTTTATTACCTTAATGAAGTGCAGGATGCAGTAGGGTTCTTCATAGAAGTAAATAAAATCATGGTGTCAGAGCCCAGGCAGGAGAGTGTGAAGGGCAGACCTGTGTGCTGCTAGAGAGAGATCTAGTATGCCAGGCTGTTATTTCCCTGGTTACTGAAGCAATACTGCAGTCAGGGGACTGGGGGCATCTGTGTAAATCTGCTTGGGGGCAGGTGTGTAAAGAGGCAGTGGCAGAAACTCACAGGAATCCCCTCTGCCTGATGGAAAGACTGCCAAGACTGCCACTAAACCATATCACTAAAGGCCTCGTCCATGGTTTTTGAGCACTTCCAAGGATGGTGATTGCACCGCTTCCCTGGGAAGCCTGTTCCAATGCCTGACTATCCTTTCAGTGAAGAAATTTTTCCTAATATCCTATCTAAACCTCCCCTGGCACAGCTTGAGGCCATTTCCTCTCGTCCACTTGTTACTTGGGAGAAGAGACCGGCCACCACTACACTGCAACCTGTTTTCAGGCACTTGTAGAGAGCAATAAGGTCCTCCCTGAGCCTTCTCTTCTCCAGACTAAACAGCCCCAGTTCCCTCAGCTGCTCCTCATCAGACTTGTGCTCCAGGCCCTTCACCAGCTCACTTGCCCTTCTTTGGACCCACTCCAGCACCTCAATGTCTTTCTTGCACTGAGGGACCCAGAACTGAACACAGTATTTGAAGTGTGACCTCACCAGTGCCAAGCACACAGGGACGATCACTGCCCTACCCCTGCTGGCCACATTATATCTGATACTGGCCAGCATGCATGTGAACAGAGGTCATCCTGAAGGTTTAATTTGGGGACCAGAGAAGAGAAATAGCATTAATTTCCAGAAAAGAAACAGAGACTGGATAAACCATATGAGAGAGATCAATACCATATACGTTTTAATATAAACTGAGTGGAAAGCTAAGTTTTCAATGTGGCAGATAAGTTTTAACACTGAGCTGCAGTAGGAATCTCATAAAGTAGATCCCCTGTACTAGACAAACCATATTCCTGAATAAACCTTCCTTGTTGACAGGCTAGAGTACTTGGTTATCTTCCACAGCTTCTGAAGAAGGTAAAAACTAACCTCTGGGAAAACGTGCTGAACTCACTCATGAAACAATCCTCTCATCTGTGTGGAAGAGACAAACTATCAGCCTAATGTGGAAAATATATTAGGAAGAACATGTACAAATGCATGTATGTGCCTTTTCTAGACATAGTAAACCACATTACCATTGCCTAATAAATAGAATAGAGCTCTTTAAGCCAAGGAAGGCTTCAAAGTTTCCCAAACCTAATCTTTCCATTTCAGACAAATTTAAGCACATATCAGTGGTGTTTGTCACAGTAAGATACTGGTGTACAGCATTGTGACGCTTGCTGAATTGTATTATTTGCAGAGTTGTGTTCATGTTTTGATCACAATTTCTGTTCAAGCTGGGCTACACTGCAGCTTGATCCTGATTGGCTCCTTGAGCTTCTGTACGAGGGCAGTGCCTGGTATGTGCTACTTCTACTCACTTTAGTTTTATGGCTTCATTTCCTGCCGCTAATACCAACAATTTTCAAAAATAGGTGGTCCCAGGTGATCATAAGTAATCCTTTGGATTGAGGCAGACAGCTTTGTTTTCTTTGCTTGGCATGTTTGCTCCTGCAAAACCTATGGCAAACCTCAATTACGAGCTCTGCCTTCTGATGCTTTCAGCTTCAAAGGGGACCTGGCTGCAGTCTGTCATCATAACAGGGTATGAAACTATGATAACATGTTTACCCAGACAACTACCATTTTCAGCAACAGTTCTTTGTGTCACAGGGCCTTTCTGTCCTTGGCTTATCAGAGTTGCAGAGTTTCCTTTTTGGGGGATCTGTATTGCCGTGAACTCAAGGACTAATTCATTCTTCAGGACTGCTCAGCACGAATGGATGATGCATGTACTGACCCGCATCAGATTGCTGATCTCATCTCTTATTTTTTTAAATTAGAGAAGATAAGGTTATGTTGCTTTACTTTTGCCAAATAAAGTTAAAGAAATATGAAAAAGTTATTTATAAAATTAAACAAGAGAAAGAGAAAAAGGCTACCACGAAGAAAAGTTGTAGTCAAGGAAATGGTGTTATGACTCAGAACCAAACTAATGCTTTGCTTCAATTGCATAAGTTATGTTGAACAGGAACAAAAAAAAGTGATAGCTAAAACCGCTTATGTGACAAGTTAAGGTAAAACTCAATGCAATTACTATGCTTTAGTTGAAATGGTGTAAACTATTTGTCAAAGAGGGAAATAAATGGTATGTGAAACTGGGTATATAACAAAGAATTAAAAACTCTCACAAGTCAGCATAGTATTCCCAGACTCCACAAAGACAAAACCCAGGCATTTTGTTTTCAAAAAAAAAAAAAAAAAGAAAGAATTTTGTAAATGTCTTTAGTCCTCTGCAGAACTTTAGAATTATGCTTGAAGGGAAGAATAATTAATGGGTTGGAAGTAAATGAGTTGAAAAATAATATAAGTTTACCTAAATATATCCAGTGAAACCTGACCTTATTACTGATAACTGGTATTCCGAATTAGATTGAATACCTGCTCTTTTGGGGCTTCTGTACAGTGCTTTAAGGCCTCATGGGAAGTTATTAGCAAAGATAAAGAATTTAGGAGTTGATATGAAAAATATTTGAAGCAAGAAAGAGATACTTAACTGAAGTAATGACTCTAGTGGCAGGAAAAGTCATAGGCTACAGGGTAGGAAGGGATTTTTTTGGGTTCATTTAAGATATAGTTAAAAAAGTTTTGTCTGTTTCTTTTTTTTTGTTTGTTTGTTTAATTAAGTATTTAAATTTACATTAGTGGAGGGGAAAAAATAGTATAGATGTGTGCTAATAGAATTTGCTGATAGCAGAACCTGAGAAGCATTGCAAACATAAAGATAGATAGAACTGAAATATCATAGAGAGGTGTAGGACCTTGAGAAATTAAGTGATAAAAATGAGGAAAGATGTAATAATACAAAATGCAGAGTCATGCATTTGTGAACTAATGAGAAGAACATCTGTTATATCATATTACTTCACAAGGTAAAACTGAAGGGGACATAATTTCAGTGCTTGGTAGTTAATTTTTGAATGGTTTTGAGTTGTCATTACGATGTGACGTGGAAATGGTAAATACAGTTCTAGGCATACTAGAGAGGCTTTTTGTAGAGAAAGGAGAGTTTTCATACTGTTGTGCAAAGCACTGATAGGACCTCTGGAAGATTGTTTAAAATTCCAGCCACTTCCCTTCATGAGAGATCAGTTTCAAACTAGAATTGATGAAGAAAATGTCACTAGAATAAAAAGAGAATGGAAAACCCATCCTTTGCGACAACTCTAAAAGAACTTGGCTTTGTCACAGAAAAACAAAACGTGAAAGTGGATATGATTTATTTCTGTGCACTGAGGAAGGGAAAAACATCAGAAGGGAAAGAGCTTTTGTAGCTTAAAGGGCAGAAATGACTTTAAAGAAAATTAATATAAACAGGCCATGAGTAAAGTTACTCTGTAAATGTAAAGACCCCTCAGAGGGTGCAGAGGGTGCAAATATGCCTGGAAAATCAGATCTGGAGAGAAATTACCAATGGTTCACCAACAGAATGGAAGGAGGTATCCAGTGCAGTTTAAGATTTGATTGTGATTGCACAGGAGTGTAGTCAGTGACCCAAGAAGTCTTTTATTCCTGTGTTTTTCATTACCCAGGTGATATGAATTTGTGAGAAGCCCCTTGAGCTTTCCTGTACTAATTAACAGTGCTCCAATACTAAGCATCTTTCAGCAAATCAACACTGCATTTTAGGTAATTAAGTTCAGCTAATCTCACTGCAGTGAGTACTGGCATCTGGGAATCTTTCCTTATGACATTTCTCCAGTTCTCTAAAGTTTTAAAGTATTTTTGGAAAGCTGTCTTTTTTCAACTTTGTGACTATCTAAAGAACATAAGCATATATTCAAAGCAACTACCATCTCTTTTGTGTATAATGTAGAAATAATTGTACTGTAATATCAATGTAGGTGAGAAATGCTAAAAATATTATTCTAAAAAGATTCACTGTGTGTATTGTCTAATTACTTTTGGTCTCATTTATTATAGCCCGCACAAATCTCTTTTTGTGATGATTTCTCATATTTGCTTCACAATGATACTTCTAATTGTGTTACTGGGTTATTTTTTTTCCAGTTGTACCTGCCAAGAAAAACATTTAAAATGAAGTCACTTTTTATTTTCAGAAATATCAGATTTCCTTGCAAGCAGACAGAAAGCTGCATGAAGTCTCATAAAGTACAAAATGGAGCTAATATTCAAACCAAGCAAAAAAAGGTGTTTATTGTGCTTCTTTCGGAAATCTTGTCATAAAGCACAGAGGTGCACCTGATCATTGCATTTCATGAGAGGAAGTTGGTCAGAAAATGCTGTAATTCTGCCTCTCAGAATAGGATGATCAATATTGCCAGTTGATGGAAACTTATGGGTCTGAGATTTTAAAGCCTAGTGCTGAAACTGATGTTTCATTCTGGCCTTAGAAACTGGAAACACAACAATTAATGTTTCACACATACATGGTTTGGATCATGAAATTATCTTTTTCTCCCCATATCAGGCAAAGGCAAGAATGTAGGAGGCAGTGTCATGTCTGGGTACTGCAGTGGACGATGCATTCTGATTCAGGATGCATGTTAGACAGACAGTGCTTCATCCCATTGATTTTTTTCCTTGTTTGAGGCAGTGACTGCTCTCTTCTATTTCAGGCTCACACAGAACAGTTAGTTCTGCATGCCGCTATAGAGTAAATGGTGAACACTGAATTGAATGTTGCGTCATGTATCTACTTCACTGCACAGCTCAAGGAAGGATGCAGCACTGAACACAATGAGCCTACAAGCAGAGGCACCAAATGGAAAGTACTGCATGATTTCCCAGCATGTATACCTGCCAGTGAGCTGCTGTGTAACTGTTGATGAAGTAGCCAATTTGACACATACAAAAGTGAAATCAAATTAGAAGCATATGACTCTGAGATGTGAGCTTGCTCAAACAAGACAAAAAGTCTGCTGGTTTTCTAGAATACTCTGATTCTATTGTTAACAGTGAAAATGTCCATACTAAGAACATTATATTTCACTCAAAATTCCGAACTCTTTGAAAACAGGGCCTGAGCAAAGCAATGTGATTGCAGTTTTTAAAGAACACTTCTTTTAGAAGTAGGGAAGACTTACATGATTTTTCTTGGGAAAAGCATGCTCACAGCTGTAAGAAGTCAGTTCTTCCTGGCTTTACTAATGTTTACTGTGTTATTAAAATCTGTGTAACGGATTTTGTGAGTAGAGCAATCAAGATTTGGCCACATACGCCTGCTTTGTAAACATCAGTGTTACAGCAATTAATATAATACTGAGTAGCTAATGACATGTAAAAGCCTTAGTAAAATTAACTGTGTTTGGAAGGCTGTTCCTTTAAAATGTAAAACAAATGACTCAAAGGAAATGTGAGTTGTAGGTGGCAGAGACAAAATCAATAAGCCAGAAAACTGTAAATGATGTGGAAATAACTTCTTTAGGTTTTTCTGGTTTTGTGGTTTATAGTTAGCACCAGTACCAGCTCTGTGAGCAGAAAGAAAATAAATCCAAGCCTAGAGAGTTGGAATGAGCTACTTTCTCCTCAACAAATTCTAGTTTCTTCTATGAAACATTAGATTATTTTTTTTAGATATTAATGTGAAGGTTAGTGTTTGGATGTTTTATTAATTGTTTATTTTCATGTTTTCTAACTTATCTGTTAATTTCTTATTTCATTGCCACCAATTTTCAAAAAATAGGGTCCACCAATCCTCATGAATTTCCATCCAATATTTCTATTTTAAAGGATGAGATATATTTTTAAAATATGTACTGAAAATCATTCAAATATGGCAGACTGTTCTGATTTGTTATGAGGACTTTATGGTGCCTCTATATCTTATGTTCTCTAACATACTTTAAGCAGTCATTCTTCAATCTTCATAATACTGAGAATAGGAAAATTCAGGTCTATATTAAAGGCATTCACTTATAAGGGATGCATTTTTAGTCATGACTTCATCAACCTATATAAACCTATGCTGGGTGTCTGTACAATGAAATGCTATAGGAAAGTAGTACCTCAAGAGAATTACAGAGACTGTTCCAGTATGTGGCTGCTGATACAGAGATGATGGCAAGGAAGATTGGCCCCTTCCTCATAATTTCAGAATAGAAAAGGGTGATCAGGAAATGGGCAAGCAGGGTGAGTGTACATCACCAGGTGCAGGTCTACGAATGTCTTCTCTCATCCATAGTTTTCTTGGTTTTCATCTGTATACAAGAGACTTGCTATGTACATCCATATATGCACGCATGGCTCTGAGAAAGAAGTGAAGAGGAAGTAAAGGGTTTGGTTGGGGGAAGTAGTGGCTGGATGAAAAACAAATTGAGTGTTCAGCTTCCTTAATAGTCGCTGAGGTGGAATGGGTTAGACCTCTCTCAGCTTCCTTCCAGCCGCTTTGTAGGATGCAATCTATCCAATTCTGAGGACAGGTTGATAGGAAGTATTTGAACTGGTATGCAAGAGCAATGCAAAATGATTATTGTGGATGGACTGATGCTGAGAAGATAAGTAGTAATGCCAGGCCTGTTTACTGAACCGTGATTAACAGTGAGGATCCTGGATCATGGGGGCATGGCTATCTGTGGGAATAAAATGTATGTGCAATATTAAAAGGTTGTCATAGGGTTGTTGCAGGGAGATCACACTCCAGGCTGGCTCATCCTGGTTAGCTTATTTCCAAACACATGGGAAAGTGTTTCTCTCACAGATACAGCACAGACATCTGCAGTCTCCAATTCTTTTAAGGTTTCTGTGGGAAACCTTCAGAGTGAAGCTCTGGTGCGGTGTGGAAGAAACATAACCTAGTACAGCAAGATTTGGTAGACAGTGAACCTGCAGAGAGACTCTATATTTATGTTCTGAACCTGTTAATGGAGACTTAGGAATAAGTTAACTGGATGAAAAATTTAATTATGTCAAAATGGAGTGCCTGAATAGGCTAATTAACTAGTCATGACAGGGATTTTATTCTTAGCAGGAGCAAATATGGGACTTCTTTTAAGTCTAAAGAATGTGTGAAGTATAGATCAGAAGTTGAAACTTTGAGGTAAATTTTGCTTGCTTCACGAAGCACAAAACATCTGGCAGCAGATCAAAGTCTTCTTATATTTATTCACTTTGATAGTCATTGTATTTTGGTTTTCTCCATGTTTTAATTCCATAGAATGGCCATAAAGAACTATATAAGGACAGGTAGAAAGAGATCCTCATTTGGTAAGCTGACTGAAACTGATGAATCTCCAGATAGCATCTGAGGCCTCAGCCCATAGGATCCTTCATCTGAAGTGTCATAAGACACTGGTTATAAACCTTTTGGTGTTTTTTTTTCTGATCTCTGATTAAAGTAGTATGGAGATGCTTCTGATGTAAATATTCACATTATATTAAAAATCTGTGTTTTGAAATTCTGGAGTTCAAATTGTGAACAGACAACTCAGTTGTAGAGACAGTGGTGAAACTTAAAAAAGTGATAAAGAATAAACATAAAGAAAGATCACATAATTGCAAACATGAGCACATATTTTTACTGACTGTTATTCCTGAAAAAGAGGCAAAAAACCCTAAAATGAAAAAGAAACAGGAACTCATTTTATACAACAATAATTCTAGAAATGTTGGTATTAGTAGAAAGATGACTGATTTTACAAATAAGCTTCACTTTTGAAAATGTGTTAAGCTGGAAAGTAATTGGAATCTATGGAGTATAGATAACCAAGAAAATGCTACAGTTGCAGTCCTGATCCTACAGAATGGGAATTTTGCCATAGCTTAATTGGGGCTGACATTTTATACAGTGCTTCATCACTATCAGTTCAGGGATCTGATCCACAAATGATTGCACCACTTGGAGTTTTTCCATTGCTTTCACAGATCTTTGGATCAGACCCATGCTGCAGATGTGTCATTCTTCTGTATGAGGGGTAATTTCACAAGCAATTTTCAGACCTATCAGAACCTTAGGCAAGGTTGGGAAAAGAGCATCTATGTCTGGACAGAGACCTTGAGAAGTGAGCAGTAAAAGGATTTTGAAAAACACCACTATGATTTTCTCTTGGTCTTGAAATTTAAATAAATGTAGTTCCTTATTGCTAACTTGCAACAGCCAGCTTGGCTAGAAAAAATAAAACTTTTTCAAGTGAATTGAGCCACTTCAAGAACTTTTGCATCAGCCTTATCCTACATAACTCCTATTAGACTAAATATGGGGTATTCCTACTTTCCTTTCATACACGGAGCATGTGTTATCTATATGGAAGCATCAGTTTTGTAAGAGTCACTGAGCTAAGCTCAGCTGTTTATTTAAACATGTTGAACATGAAGTATCAGAATAATCCCTTGACCTCTGAGAGGCTTTTCCCCTGTAAACAGTTATATAGAGCTCAGTCATTTGGTGGGATTAGGTCAAGGGTGTTCACTAACTCTGAAGACAAAGGCCAGATACTCAATTGGACTAAATGAAGAGTACTGCTAGTAAATTTCAGACTTTAAATATTTGTTCATCCTGGATTAAAATGAACTACTACTCTGAACCTGGTTGCTAGATTTAGCAATTTGATTCTTTTTAAGACTAGAAAGCAAAAGCTGCTAATAACCAAGAAAAAGTACTGTAACAGCTGTTATTGTATATGCCACATTATCACACTGTGAACACCTGCATTTTTCTTCTGTGACTTCAAATAGATAAAAGACGCCAAAATAAGCTCTCTGGTTTTATGCAGCAAAGTGACTTTAAAATTTATTAACTCTTGGTCTTTTCAACGTATTTTTTAATGCAGTCACAACATTTAGCTTGAAAATACAATCCTGCTAGTGTCCTCTAAATTGATTAGTTCACAAAGATAGAACACACACACAAAAAAAGTCTTCTAGTTGCTGTTGGGGAAAAAATAATTTAGTTTAATTTCAGATGTCTTCAAATGCTGCCCATCTATCTTTAGTTGTATAGCATTATCACTATTCACTATTCAGTCTATTCTTGCATAGAGAATTGAAACATCATTCAAGTTTCCTCTGAGGATGGATTAACAAGATCTGCTGTGACATGACTTGATTAATTAATGAGACTGGAGTATTCTTTGGTCCTTATGTGCTGTTCTTGAACTTCTTAGATGGGAAAATTCTAACCTTCAATATTTTAGAAGCCAACTGGGTAGAGCAAAACTCTCGTATGACCTTCACTAATAGTAAAACTGAAAATTCATTATAGAATGTACCTGAATAGTTGTACATATTCAAGGTGACTTTTTTTTTAATATTTGAAAATGAAAATGCACATGGTTAAAGTACAACATCATACACAAAAAGACTTCATAGACTGTTTATAATTAGATACCTCTGTACTTTTCTTTCAGCAATTTTCTACAAGAAATAGCTCTTGTGAGTGCTGCATTGCAAAAAGTCATCTCAGCCTGTGTACACACCTCTAAGGAAATAGAGAAGGTTCTCAAAGGGCAAATACAAAATGACAGCTAGAATACCCCATCCATTGACCCTGCTTTAGAAACTTCTTGTCCATGATTGAGTACCAGGTTAGGTAAGGAAGTGTCAAGAGCCATATATATGATGCACATGTGAGATCCACATTTTAATGCCACCAGGTAGGCCTATCTCACCAAGAGACTGAGACTGGTCTAAGACAATCAGATTCCCTCCATTTTGCAGATGGCTTAAGGCTATCTTCAGTCACAGCTGACAGAAGTAATAGATCTGGGTTTAAAGACCTGAGAGTGCTGTAAATTGGATTGTTTATGGAGCTTATTTGTTTTTGTCATTAAGTCAGCGTTTTAGTGGAGGCTCTCAGGATCTCTAGTTTGCGTATTGGTGCTAAGAATGGAAGATAGTTTTTCACCTTCTCTTCACTTCCTCTCCCAATCAAAGAAATCCTTTGTGAACCGAAGCTCATTGTCCTTACTATCTGTACTCTTCTCAACAAATTGATTCTTGGTATGAGAGTGTAAATGTTAATAATTTCTTGTGCAGTGAAAAGCAGAGTTGAAAATTAGATTTGTTATCTAATCAAACAGGGATCAAAATGATTGTTGCTATTATATACAAAGGAAGGCGATAACTATGCAGTGTACATTTCCTCCTCAGAGAGCTTTTGAAAAAATTAATAAGATTAACATTGTGGATGTCAGCTGGTTTTGCCTTTGCAGATGCCAGACAGCATTAGCAAAAAGAACCAGATGTAAGTTCTTTAGCTAATATCATTAGACCTCTTCCCTCCTATGTGTCAGCATGAGATTCATTTTAATGAAATTAGACCTGAACACATTCAGTAGTCCTAAGTCAGTAGTAGAGCTAGGAAATAATTTATAATAGGTGACAGAGAACAGCTATAAAATGCAAGCTACATCTAGGGAGATGGGAAAAATGAATTATTAGCAACTGATGGCCACCAGTACTACTGATCTCAGAACGATAATATTCACTGACAGGCATAGCATCAGTGGATGAGTAGGCATTGCAAAGACCTCTTTATATGAGTCAGGTCCTTTGTAATATCATAGAAAATCTGAAGTTGCCTTTGCCCGTCTTAAATTTGGGGTATGAGTCATGCACTGCTATTACCTGGTCTTGATATCCATACTTCAATAAATAGTCCTATATCAGGAACATAAGTAACCCCACAGAAAATGCTCTTTCACATAGACTGGACAGGTATTGTTATAGTTATCACATATTTCTCTTAAAAAATTCTTTCAGTCCACCAACTTCTAAGCATTTACAGGCAATTTTCCTTGCTTGATATGGGTTTATGTGAATTTGGGATAAACATTCACTAAAAGGTTTCAAACTTATAGAAAATAGGCATGTCAGGACAGCAGGATTCTAAAAAAATATTTGTATTTTTATATATTGAAGATTAAATCCTACCTTTTAAAAAAAACAGGTTTTAAACTCTTAGTATATTCTGATAATTAAATGTCTCTGTGTGTTGTTGACCACTCTGTGTGTTGTTGAACTGTAAGAGGATCACCTTAAACACAGCCTAAGGTGAAACGCAGTCCTTGTTGTTGAAGAAAAATGTAAGACTCACAGCCTGTATCAGTACTAGTCACTGTTAAAGGAGGCTTGATTTATTTTGCTCTCAGATCTCTCTTTTCAGTCTCAGAACATGTATCATCATCACTAGTTAATTAGACCAGTCTTATCCAAAAAGAAGGATAGCGAATAGCTAAAAATGATGACAATGAAACATGCTAAGACATCTAAGCAGTTACCATTACCAAATAAGTAAGAAAAGAAGAAAAAAAGAAGAGCAATAATCAGTCTTTTTATCATTTCTCAGTACCTGGAGAATCATCGTGTGCAGGCTGTTCTTTGTGATTGAAAAGTGTGAATACTAAGGAGTGAAATTTTCTCATATTCTCACATTCTCGGAGGTCACATTGCCATGTAGGCTATAGAGGTCTAAAAATGCTTGGATTTGTAATTTAATAATGGAATTTGGAATTTAATGTTACAAATGATCTACATGTGTCTGCAACAACATTACATCTATAGTTAAAATGCAATATAATAGCAAAATCCATAAGTCTCCAAAAAAAGGTCTGAAAAGAACAGTGCCCTTTCGACTGCATCATTTAGTCCTGATACGAATCTCTCCATTTCTTTTTTCCTGACAGAGGCCTTTGTCTTCAGAGCAGGAATGGTAAGGAGGAAGCTAAAGACTGTGCATTACCATTACCCTGTCTTGAAGAATTTACAGTATTGAGGACATTAAAGCCTAAGATGAATGGCCTTTCTTGGAACTCATCAAAGGCTCTTTAAATAAAGCACTACAAGGAGAACTAACCCTCTGGGGATTTGGTCTTCAGTAGGTATGCACAACCATGAGCTGAAGTCAGCTTGAAGCTACAGCATAGGTGGATGCTAAAATTGCTCAGTCTGAGTGCTTCATTCACAGAAGAAGGGATTTGCATTCAGTTTAGAAAAGCAGATTTGGAGAAATCTACCATTTGTTCAGCAATGGATCTCACTGCTATTTGTTCTTTTCCCAAGAGATCCAACAAAATCTTTCCCAAAGAAATAGTTTTCATTGAGAAGACCTCTTCCACCAGAATTTCCCAGAGAAGAAAAGGACTGGTTGTCCTTCAGTTTGGAATTAGCCTACACAAATCACACGCTTGCTTTAGCAGATGACTTTTTCGTGATACGTGACTAAATAAATAGCAAGTAAAGGTCTTATGCTCTGTGTGATGAATTAAAGATTTCCTAAACAAGATTAATTCATTAATGTAAATTATTATCAATTTTTCTTAAGGAAATTTGCCTGAGTACATAAATCTCAAATATAAAGAGACAATCTTATAAGGTATTGGCTATTCTTAGATCCAGCTGGGAATGCTTAGTGCTGATGAAAATCAGGCTAGAAGTTGCAAGCTTTGAAGATTATTTGGGTATCTCATTATCTAATTATGAGGATGGTATTTAGATAACTTTCAGCATTCAGATCAATATAGTTAATTTTTAACATCCAAAGGTAATATTTTTTAATATTAAATTCTTACATTTTTAGCAACAATAGATGTAGAACACATGTTCATGTAAACATGCAAAAATTACGTTAGATAGGAATTAAAGGTACATTAGCATTAAGAATTTATGATTGGCCTACTTCTTTCAATTATCTTCATTTGAAAAATAGAAATAGCCATATTAAATACAGCCCTGAAATTCAGAAAGTGTACTAAGGTCCCTCAGTATGCTTTTGAATTTGCTGTCCAGTTCCTGCGAGGAATCTGAGATTGTTGTTGCTTTATTTCCTGTTTTAAAGTTCTTCATCAAAATGGCACTCTGATAGGTTCTCTTTCTATCCCAGAGATAGCAAGTTACTATTATTATTATGTATGGAAATACTAAAATACAAATGGAGACACTCACCCCCCTATTTACAGAAAAAGATAAAAGCAGTCACTTCACAAGTTCCTAGTGATAACACACAACTAATCTCAGTTACCTCATGCAGTTTTGTGCATGTGCAAGTACATTTTGTGTGTTTTATTGGGCCAGGGAGGAAGGCTTTAAACATCAGTGTTTAAGTTTTTGATTTTATTGCCTCCCAGAGGAGCACGATCTCCTTCCCCACTGCTGTGTGGCCTGGAATCCCACTGCAGCATCAGGAGTGAGGCTTTCATCTCCTGCAGGGACAGGTGCTAGCCATTTTTCCAGTTCATCAAGGCTTGCAAAAGGACACTGAAAGATGCTGAAAGTTTATCAGCACAGTTAAATGAAGAGCAGCCTTACTTTTTATGGAGTGGATTTGAGACAGTAAAAACTCAGATAAAGCCCACTGAAGTGAGCTGAAGATCTATCATTGTCCTCGCTGGCTTTCACCTCACCTTCCTCAGTATTTCAGCATTATGAGCAATTGTTGCTTTAATAACTTTTGTGTAATTTGCATATAGAAATCTATCCCTTGGGCAGTTTCTTTGATACTGCAGAATAAAGGTGTTTGGTGGCATGGTGATGGGCTAAATGACAGCTTGAATGTGTTATACTATAAATAAGTAATAGCTGCAATCTTTAAGATAGAAAAATGGTAATTATGACTTAGCCCTGTGGAGTTAGTGCTCCTTATGTCCAGCACTTCAGAACTACTGAATTCTGTTGCAAGTGAAGTAGGAAGGGTAAATTACTTCTGAGACAATTGTTTTATTTAAATGTATATCACTATATTTAAAATACTTTCTTACAAGCTGTCTGCTTTTGGTAAGTGAAAACTCATTGAAGAGATAAATAGTTGCATAAATGGTGTGCAAATGACAACAAGGAACTGTATTTCAATTGATGTCTTGTGCATGCATCTTCAGTGATAATTGAGGAATAGTTAGCTTGCGGAGGTAACACAAAATTTATCTTGGCAATGTTCTTGCTATCTTGAGCTGCTGTGAGTGAGCTTGTCCTATGATATACGTGAGTATCCTGAGAGAAGATAATAATTTCTACTGGCTCGCATGCCTATTTCAGGATACCAGTTCTGTGCACTATTGTAAATCCAATTAGTCAGAGAATCTTGAACCAATAATTTCACCTCTCTGTGCTCATTTCTCCTGCCAACATTTTTTCTTCTGCCTGCATTGTGAGAGCTTTGCTAGAGCATTTATTTATTTAACTGTGACTTAGAAAGTGCCTGAAATAAGAACTCGGCACTCAGCTCAGGTATCGTCTTTGGGCTTGCAAAGGAAAATTAAGATCCTAACTGAAAATAACTATATTTCTCCAAGTTGATAAGCGCTTGGTGAAACTGAGCTGTCTTTAATTTGACTGCTTCCTCCACTGATAGTAGAATAGGTGACTGAGGAACTCAGTGATTTTTTTTAAAAAAACACACTATGCTTTTCTCAAATTAGTTAATTTTCAGTAACACTAGAGCATGGTTATATGCTTAAAGTCTCTGAAGGAAGGTGAAATTATAATGTAAGAAGAAATAGCCAGTATATTTGCTTTAATTCTGCCACAGGTCAAATATAAGCACCTAGGTACCTTTTTGAATCAGACACTCAGAGAAATGGGACCCGATCTCCCATCTCACAGTCTTCACTCCAGAAAAAGCTGACCATTCTACCTGCCCAGATAGGAACTTCCTAGCTGATAGCTATAGAAAGTGAGGAATGGTAATATGACTCCTCATAGCTGTAGATTTCCCCTTATGCAACACTGTTTCCTAAAGCCATGTTTGCCCAAAGGTGTTTATACACAACTTTACATAAGGAAACAAAGCAATGAAGTCATTCACAGTGCATAAAGCTGGCTATACACGAATTCTGTGCAGAATGCAGATCAGGGTGAATTGCTGTACTGAATGTGCAGCAGTCTCTGTGACTGGTATAAAACAAAACTAATAAAAAAATTTGAAAATAGTTTTCAAAACTTTTAATGTGTCATCTGGTTTGTGACATTCTATTTTTTTCAGAGGCATCATCCTTTTATTTTTTTTTCCCTGTCTTTGTCTGTAATGTGGAAATCAAAGTTTTATGTAAAAACTTGAAACATTACCAACGTGCCTCCCAAGAACACTAGTGCTAGAAACCATTTGTCTAATAGCTCTTACAAGATGTCTGCAAATATTGGACAACTTTTGGCTCAGTTCTAGTCTTCCTTCACGTAATGCCAGTGAAGATAGAAAATCTTTAATGTTATTTTTGATAGCAATTTTAAGCACAAGATCTACGATAACAAAAATAAGTTGCAAATCCACTTTTTTTTTTAATTAAAAAAAAAAATCTTGTTTAAAAGTATGTTGCAGAAGAACCATCTTCCATCTTCTTTCTTTGTTCCTCTGTATTTCAAATATGCTGATGTATTTCACACCTTCTTATTAAAAGTACTTGTCCTGCATCTTTACAAAACCATTGAATGATTCTCAAACAGAGATAGGCAAAATTCAATCTATTATTTTTAATACTGCATTCCAGACGTGGGCATTATTATCCTGTGAATAAAATAAATGAAGTCCATATTCTATAGATCAGTTCTTAATTCTATTTTTAAAATTAAATAATTTGTGTGTGTTCACACTCTCCTTAGACAAAAACTGACTGTTGGTTGAGACACAATGCATCACTCACTACTAATGAGAAAAAATAACAGTAACTGTACACACTGCTAAATAAGAAGACTGTTTCAAAGTATGAAACTTTGGTTCAAAGAACCATGATTTTTTTACCTGTATAATCCTGTGAAGAAAAATTAAAAAACTGATAAATTCATGCAGTCTTTTCAGAGATAAAAAGGACCTATATAGATGGTGATACATCTTCCGATAATGCTGGCAAACTCATTAGTGTACTGTGATATCCATTATATAGAACATCATACAGATGAAAGCTATTAAATGAGAAAATGGTCTTGAGTTCTGTCTCAGTAAAGGAACTGTGATTTATTACTCAAATTGATAAAAGTAAAATGAATGGTAAATTGTACTTATGATGCATAGTGAGAAAGTTCTAAGCCTTATTTAAGTATAAGCCAGCACTCTGCCAGTGCTTCAGTTATAAAGTGACTGTGCCATCCAAAAGTTAGTTTCAGCCTTCGCATGTTCGCTGACTGACAGACTTCTGTTGAACAGGATAAAAATGCAAGCAATGGAGGAAGGAAAATGCTAGTAAATGGGACTGCACAAATGACATTAAAAAGTGCCTAACAGTATGATATGCAAATGTTCATCCTTTAAAGAGCCTTAAAAATTACAAATACAGTACAAGGGCTGTAAAATCAGAAACTGATAAAGTTCTCTTAGCCTGACATTATTTCCCCTAATCAGGAAACAGTGGGTTTTTTTCTTATTTCTTTCCTTATTATCTTACTGTCTGGACTTTGGAATGATGTATAGTAATTAAATATCACCAGCTTGTTACTGCCTTTCTTTTGTTTTTCTTTTGCTGTCAGTATCAGACATCTTTTCTGCTAACTGCCCTTTCTATTGCTGAGTGTCCAGTAGGAAGCATCTGGTACTCAGATTTTCATCTTCTACTGTGCTGAACTGTGTGCCTCTTTTATGCAGTGTTAGATACTTGAAAATGTGTCTTTCATTTCCTGAGTATTTTCCAAATGCTTGCCATCTCAAGAAATGCAGCAGTAATATATGGTAGCTATGCTATATATTTCACACAGTACGATGTTGCCTTTTCTTGGTATCAGGCCTAGCATTTCAGTGAGTTGTAGAGTTTTGTTCTTTAACCACTCACTTTCCATTTTGCACACCTTATTTTAGCACATATATCTATTGCAACTGACCTGTCAAACCTCACTAGTAGTTGCGTATTCTGTGCTTAGGTTTCAACTGACCTTCTGTACTCAGGTGTATAGAGTTTATGCTGCTTGTGAGACTAGCTTTAAAGTCTCTGGGATTGTTGTTCAATGCTCATTTAAACAAAAATCAGTCTTGCACAAAACCATATCTCCCACCATACTTTAATAGGAAAGTGATGATTTGTGTCACTTCATTCTTCTGATCTGATAAATACTGAAATACAGTTTTTATATTTATTTTCCCCTCAACCTGCACTATTCCATTTCTGAATACTGTTGAATTGTCTGAAGACTTTGATGCAAAGACGTGAAGAGTTTTATACATATTGGTAGGCATCTGTGTGCTACTTGGGAGGCTGTGTCTTGCTTGCAGTATGTGGTATCATTTTTGCCTGTTCAGTTGTCTTATTCTCACCTTGCAGTGCCATGAGTCATAGCAGAAGTGTACAGTCATCATCAGCACTATTTAAAAAGTGTCATTAGAAGTTTTCTAATGGCTTATTATGAGTGCTTATCCATCCCCTTTAATTATGGAATCATTACGTTCCAAAAAATCCACAGTCAGAAGCTCCTCTAGCAGCTGAGTGTTTTCTCCTCTTTAGCTGTCAAGGGTCTAAGCAGCATAGGCTTCTAGCTGTGCTTCAGTACTCTGCTGAAGCATTCTCACATTCTCATTAAAGCAGTTTTTTTCTGTATATAGCCTCGGTTAACATTTCTCTTCACTCTGCCAAATGTCTTCTTGTGGGTTTTTGATCATTTTCCATGCTATTTCAGTGCACACACATTATCTCAAAGACTCACAGACCTCAACAGGGCAGCAGCAAAGCTGGAGAGAATGAACTGTTCTCAGAAATCATCAGGCAGTGTGTACATTCTTTGTCTTGGCCTTGCTCTTAGAGATCACAATATTCACAAATTTATCACTAAATATGACAGAACTGCAACCATACATTTGCAGATGATATATGAATGCTGATTTGACTGCATGTCCTTCTGTCTCTCTCATCCAGGTTCCATATTGGTAAATACAGTTTTCAAGACCAGACACTGCTATGCTCAAACTAAGATAGAGAGGTTAGAACTGGTTTAGTTCTAACTTGGTAGTTACGTTTTACCCATGAAATTTGAAATTTCCTTTTCATAAAAGTATAACTCAGGAAACAAACAAACAAGCAAAAATCCCTTTTAGTAAATTAAAACTTTTTGGTTAAAGGAATCCTTCCCAAGAGTTCAGTCAGTCCCTATACAAGCTATGTTTCTTTTTTGTTTGAAAATGATAAATCTCCATCTGCGTATAATAACTGACACACTGAAGTACAAACAAACAGGTTTTTTTCTCATCAGATTTCATCATCCCTCCAAAAAATGTTATATCATTTCAATTTTACTTTAAGTGCTTTGTCAATATTTGGAGCAACAGCAGAATAAAGCTCTTAGAATTTTATACTTTAAGCACAGAACCATTTGAGGTTTAATGCACATTTCTAACATAAAGTAAGGAAAGATAACATTCCTCTGGTTCTTAAATAATCCATGTACATTTCTTTTCAGACTGGAGCCCCTTATTAGCTGAGAAGGACACCATCATGTCTTCAGGCAACTTGTATTATATATTCAGTGACTGTAGTTTAAGCTAAAACATCAAGATTAAGCTCTCCAAAACAGCTTAAGGGATCTAATCTCATTATATTCAGGATGAAGAATCTCACTGGGATCTGAGTGCCTAACACCCTTAGGTGTGTTTAAAATACTGGCCAAAATCCCCACTTTATGAAAATCAACTGGGAAAAAATTTATGCTAATGGCTTTAAACTTATTGCTTACCTCGCTTCTGGGTCACGTTTCATAACTTGTAACCTGAATTATCTTCTTTCCTTTAATGTCAGCGAACTATTCAATAGTTCTTTTTTGCCATCACTAAGAAACCATGCAAATCAGGTATCCAATAGGCTTACTTGAGATGGAGCTAAACTACAGTTCCAACTTAGACGCTTTTGCCTTTTGATGACACTTGTAAAATCACTAGAATATAGTTAGGAGAATTATCTTACCTTGATTTGAATTTAATAAAGGTGGTATGTTTAAAATTAAGTTGATTTTTAAATGTTAACTGTGAAAATGTCACTGGAAAGTTGATCATGTCTAAAAGTCAGATATTTTAGTAAGTGAGTAAATGTAAAAGAAAGTACCAGTCCCTAGGTTTTGCTAATGGCACTGCACTATCTCCATACAGTAGAGAAGTTTTTAATAAGTATTGTTATCATCTAGCCATGATATTATGGTCTTTATACTGAAAAGATTCCTAGGCTGACATGCTTATGTTACTTCTCTGAAGGTGAATGGGGACTAGCTTCTGAGGTAAGCAAGAGAGGAGAACAAAATCAATCTCCAGCCCCTACACTTATGAAGGCTGAACCTAGAGAGGTAAGCTCTTAAGCAGGAAACAACTGCATCACATTTCTTTCATCTGAACCACTGAGTTCTTTTATGGTAATGGCATTTGCTAATTCTCCTAGTTTTTCAGTCCCTTAACATCTAAAGGTTTTTACTAACATGTAGTTAGAAATACTCCTCCTATAAGCAGGAATTATTCTGTGGTAGAAAATTCCTAAATTGTGTAGACAGATGTGTTTGAAGACCTTTTACTTTTTCAGAAGATAGATTCTGAGCCAAGAAATGTAACATGAACAAAATTTAAGATGCAGAGGAAAACAATTTAAGTAAATATTTGATGAAATCTTACTCATGTAGGAACATCTAGGAAATGGTAAATGTTGGCATTATTGTGGGATGGAAGACAGATATTAGCTACTAGGGGTAGTTTGGGAATAATCAGATAGGACATATCTTGATGCAAAGATAAAATTTAGGTCACCAGATACACTGTCATTATGCCTGTTTTTTAACACTGCTGCAATCAGTGTTCAGCATGCTCATGCATAAATAAGCATAGAAGCCTGAACTTTCAGATATACCAGATAGTCCTTTTATGATCTGACAGAATAAAACATACTAAAAGTAAATATAATTTGTCATCAAAGGCTCAGACATCAAAGCACAGTGTACCGATATTGAAAATTTACTTATCTTGTATTGCTAAAGGTAATTATCAGAAAATTACACTTTAGTCTGTGTACTGAACAAAAAAGCTTTAAGAGGCATTTTTTTCATACTATATCCTTTTAGCAGCAAGAGAACTCAGTATAACTAACCTAACATCTCACAAATGGTAATGAGTTTTCCAATTTGTATGAATAAAAATGTGATGAAGTTGTAATAAATGCAATTACCTCTCTGACTTACAAACCATTTAATGTTTGCTGAGATCTAATTGAAAGGTTTACAGTCCTTTCACTTTTCTTTTTAAAGTAGTGCCATTTATTCTAACTATAGAACATTGGTATTTATGCAGAATAAAAAATTAATCAAGTAAAACTTGATCAGACACCCCAAATGAGGTGCTCCACCTTTTTATTTTTCCTGATTAAAGAGATTTGCAGACTCTGTTCACATGACACTCAGGACTTGATCCTGGACAATATTTCTCCATATTTTCGTATGGAGAAGGAACAATTGTAGAGTTATAAATGTAAGCACAGTTTTTATGAGAACAGTGATAAGGCCACAACTTTTATCCTCATGAAATGGTGATCTTGACACAATAAAATTTCTGTTTTAATAATCCATCACAGAATTAGGCAGAATTAGAAAACCATCTTCAAAATACTCTGTAGTTTGTCGGTGAGCACATACACATTAAAGAGTCAGATGACTCATACAGAAAAAATATTTGAGCTAATTTCCCAACCTCCTGGGCACTGAACTCCTGGATTAAACTATACCTTAACACCTCAGCAGATCTTGCTCAGTTTGTGTTTTTTCATTCTGATCCTGTAGTTGCTTGAGTGTACACGCAAAGTATCATGAAATCCATCTAACTAGAAGAACTAGTTACCAGTTGTCAGTGAGGTATGAAGTATATAGTCACTCCAGATTTATATAGCTTGGTTTTTAGTGGAAACGTAAGGAACTGCATTTCATAAACGTGAACGAAAGAGTTACTAAGATCAAAAGCCAATCAGACTACCTTCAAACAATAAAATAGAGTATAAAGATGTATTTTTCCTTGATCTTCCTTTATCCTCCTCTCTTTCACTTTCTCTGCCCCTCCCCCCTCCCTTCATGCAAATGCTTGTTTCAAAGTTCTTCTCTTCTCTGTTAGGCTTCCAAAGATGCAGGTTTTGACAATGACTCATTTGAAGGACCGAAGTCTTTGGTCGGGTAGTGGTTAAATGTTAATCCACTTGACTTCTAAAGTTCACTTACTAACAACATCCATAATCAAAAGGAAAGACTGTATATTCATCCATGCTATGAAGTGAGTTTCTTAAGCATTAACTTTTGTAACAGCTATACAGCTTATTCCATTTTGTCTAACCAGGCTATGTTTTTACTTGAAGTTAGACAAGAAATTAGATACTTGGGTGAATCAGGAACATAAATCTTATAAGAAGTTTAGTATTATTGTCATTGGTTAAGCAGTTGATTGTTACCCGACAAGCATTAACTGTATTTTTTATGCTGATGGTGATGCACTTTATGCAGATAATTAAAGAAGAGCTTCGATTTTCATTATAGGCTTAAGTATCTTCTCAATCCAGATTAGATTTAGCAGAGCTGTTTCCATGCACATTTGATGGATTGATTTGGAGGTTTGGCTTGCAAACAAATTGACATTGTTAAAGTTATTGACTGACTTACCCTGTATTTCCTTATTTTATTGACCTACTGAAATATTGTCAGAACTATAACAAACCTTTTAGCTAAGTTCTCAACTTGAATCAATAAGTTTATTACTGTACTGTTCATAGAATGACTAAACAATACCAGTTAAGTGGCTTTCATTGAATTTATGAATTAGCAGTATGAGTTTTTAAATGACAAATTAGGGTTTGAAAGTTAAAACAAACAAAATATTTTCTAAATAGATGTGTAAGACCAAACCAAAATACAAAAGCAATTTGTGTTTGAATTTAACAAATAGAATAATTTTTATACCAACAATTTACAATTCTGAGAAACAATTATGCAAAGCTTGTGTAAAGAAGTTTAAAGAACTGCTCATCCATGTGATAAGTTTGTGGTGCAAAAAGTAATAGGGACATCTGTACATTTCAGCTGTGCAAAAAGGCTTTAGCACTGGATTTATTCTGATATATGCTAGTGGACAATTTGGGCTCTTGGTTTTTAACATATTTTTATTTCTGGTTTATTTGAGTAAAATAATGAAGATAAAAAGAAATGCGTGCGCAAGCCCTGGGTAGTGCGATTTACAAATTTATCTAAGCAATGTAAATGTTCAGTACTCAGTAGTCTTTCTGACTGACATGACATTGTTTGTAAGGATCTTGTACTTGTGGATTTTTTGAAGATTATAGCTGATTGATAGAATAAAGTATGTTGAAATTACTGAGTGATATCCAGGTGAAAAAAAAATGAGATTGTTCAAACCAAAGGAAACTGAAATAAGGTAATAAGATGCATAAGGTAATAAAGACATATATCTCACTAAGGTGCTTTTGCCCATTTTCCAAATGGATATGTACAAATCCCTGAAAGTGATCTGTCCACGTGTCATTTTGTAAAAGCCATATTTATTTCAAGAACAGAAAGCTGTAAAATATGAGGAATATTTCTTTGAACTATTTTACCTAATTAATTGAGTAACTCATTCCTCTGAACAAACACTGTAACATGTAGGTGTGAAAGTACCTCTGTGGAATATCTCCATGTTAATCTCCTCAGCAGCGTGTTAAAGCAGATTAACATCAAACTTTCAATGACAAATGGCAAACATTATTTTTTTTTTTAATTTTCGAAAAGGCTTAGGGCTTTAACAAAACATGAATTTTTTGTCATTGAGTTCAATGAATGCAGAATTTCATGTATAAGTCTGGCAAATAATTCTGAGCATTCAAAAAAATCCAAAACCAAACAAAACAACAGAGCAAAAAAAAAAAAAAAAAAGTCATAGAATCACAGAATAGTTTGGGTTGGAAGGGATTTTTATAGGTCATCTAGTTCCAACTCCCCCATGCCACATCTAGTCTAACCCCTCTCTGGGAGTAACCTACAACTATAACCTATCTTTTCTTCCTCATGCAGGTAGTCATGAAATGAGGAGCAGGCCTTTCTGACCTTGGCAACATCTCAGGTGTAGATGGATTGTCTTCCATATCATCCATTGAGGGCCTCATTCTTGTACTCTGTACACAAATGGAGGCACCTCGAAGGAGAGGTGGGTAAGTAGAGGGTTCACCTCCTGCCCCAAGCATGGACTTGCCACCATTTATTCCTTTCCTTTAAGCTACTGCCTTCAGACTGACAGGTGGAGGACACAGGATCCCCTTGATTGTAATTTCCTCTGGTGGGTTTTCCTGTTTCTGTCTCAAAGATGGCACAGAATGGTTCTACTATTTTATCTTTTTCTCAGATTTCCTGATGCTTCTTTACCTTTCTACTTCCTCTCATAACTCTGCTGCCAGGCTGAACAAGTCACTTACTTGATCCCACAAATGTTCTTACTACTGCCGTCTATTACCAGTGAGTCTCTGGCATGCAGTGTAGCCTGAGACATGGATGGCTGTCTGTTTTCATGGGAGCTCTGTCCGGGTTGCCACATCCATTTTGGTGAATGCAGAGGACACAGGTTTCTGCTGGGTGGATACCATAGCTAAGCTCCTCCTGAGAGGGTGATGGCTAACAACTGAACTCACCTCTTGAGTGGATAGATTCACTATGCCCTTGCATATCCTTCCACGTAAACTGCCATACCGCCTTCTGCACCACATCCTGGCTGACATAGATTCATAGAATCATAGAACAGTTAGGGTTGGAAAGGACCTTAAGATCATCTAGTTCCAACCCCCCTGCCACGGGCAGGGACACCTCCCACTAAAACATGTCATCCAAGGCTCTATCCAACCCGCTTTGAACACTGCCGGGGATGGAGCATTCACTACTTCTCTGGGCAACCCATTCCAGTGGCTCATCACCCTCACAGTAAAGAACTTCTTCCTTATGTCTAATCTAAACTTCTGTGTAAGTTTTAACCTGTTACCCTTGTTCTATCACTACAGTCCCTAATGACATGCCACAACCTGTTTGCCCTCTCTGGTTGGATGGACAGTAGATTACTTATAACAAGAAGCACACACTTTCTTTTCTAGTAATTGCTTGAGGAAAAGTAATATTGAATGCTTTTTTCTAGTGAAAATAATACAGAAAATTAAGTAGGTTGAAGATATGCATTCACATTTAATTTGAAATACCTGAACACCACCTTAAAACATTGGGGGGAAAAATTGGTTTGATGTGAATGCCATTCTCCATGGTTTTCCATACCTGTATGTAATTGAATTGATCTTCATTAAAAAAATGAAAATGTATAAAGAAGAATAGTTATTAAAGACTAAATTCATGTTTAGTTGTAATTTCTTCATCTATCCCTTACAAGTCTTTTCTGTTACAGAAAATGGTTATTCTACACATACTCCAGGACATGGGCCTGAGCTTTTAAGGCATATTTAGCAGATATAAATTGCAGATCAAATGGTTGTCTTTAACAAGTTAAATAAATCAGGACACAGATTCTACCAAGACTAATAGCACTGAGTTACCATAAATTCAGTACTACATGAGAAGAATCTAATAAAATGGGTATTTGGAATGAGTTTATCTGCATGATAGTAGATGCTTTTGATTGTAAGGGCCACTAATCCATTTTATATGTGGTTTTTTGTTGATTGATTAGTGGGCTTCTGAGACAACTTTATCAAGAAGACAATAATATTCTCCATGAAAAAACATATGTTGATTTTAACTGTCTTTAAAACATTTTTTCTCTGTGGAATAATGCAGAAAAATATAATAACCAAACTGTTTTATCGAGCTACAGGTTATCTGTGGTGACTGTATCAAAGGCATATAGATTAAAACTTTCCTTCATTCTCTTTTCCCAGTGTTTTTCCTATTCCAGTGCCATTAATAAAAGAGAAGTCACATGCTAAATGTGATGATTTCCTGCCATTATTTTCTTCCTACTGATATTCAAGATAAAATTTTAAAGATGGTCTTGAAAAAGAGAGAAAATTCTGCAATATTCATTAAGAGACAAACTTCACAAATATTAAGTAAATATTATAATGAAGTAATTTTCCTATGCTTAGCTTTATTTTTGTGTTTAATTTCCAGGAACATATCAGCAAATAAGGTTATCAAAAGCATACATGTGCCTTTGAAAGTCAAAGGCCAGATGTTACAAAACATTCTAGTGCTATTCATTTAAATGCAACTACAAGAGCTTATATTAATCTGAAGATTTTCCAAGAATTTTACTCTCAGAGAAATGTCTTGTGGGGATGTTTAATCAGGGAAAAGAAGCAATTTACTTTGACTTATTGGGTCAATCACACTCAACAGGTGCATCTTGAAGATGTACAATCCATAAAGCAAATTTTTTACAAAGACATTTGTTGAATAAATTTTTGTTGAATACATTTGAATAAACAATTCATTAGGGAAAACTATGGTCTTCTCACAGATTGTATAAGCAGAAAAAGATTTAATTATCTAATAAATAATTTGCTAGAAATTATTCCTTCTTCCATATTACCATCTCAGATTTCCTCAAAAATTAGGTTTTGTTAACTCATTTCCACATAATTACCAGTCCCATGATGGTACACACTATACTGAATTTTAAGTGGTCTTAAAAGATAACTTGAGATATTTATCTTGCATTTGTTATATTTTATCATTAAAATAATTTACATCTAAACAAAGAAGTTGATGCTGTGGGGGTTCTTTTGTTGTGGATAGGTCCTGTTCAAATACATGTATTTATCATTCAATGCTCAGTTTCAGGACCTACTAAAGGCACTTGAATGTTTGTTGTGTTTTTCAAAATCTCAGTTGTAGGCATACACTATAACCCCGATCCAGTCAATTTAGTCAGATACCAGTATCACAGTGTAAAAATTAAATACTTCATATACATAAAAAAAAGAAAAGATAAATAATCAGGGCAATAACTTTGGCTGCAGTCATAGGTCTGTCACAGTAAATGACAAAGCAGACCATCAAATTTTGTGTTGGCCATTTATTGAGTAGACAGCTGGTGCAAAATATTGACATAACAGTATCCATATACCACCTGTCATCAAATTCCACTAGGCCAAATAGATTGGATGCCAGCCAAATGATGCCCATACTCATTTTTACTGATAAAAATAAACAGTGTTCAAAAAATATAAAATTATTTTGAATTTTGTTTTTGTAATGAGCTGGTGATTTTTAGGCTGTGTCTTCCACTTTCAAAACTATATTTGGGTTTGGTTTTTTTTTTTTCTTTTTGTTTTCTTCCAGGTTATGTGATCAAAATGACATTTCTCTTTATCTTTGTGGGTTTTTACTAATAATAAGATCCTTGAGGTTATCTCACTTTGGTAGAGATGGGAATATAACCTAATATAAGGAGATAATAAACTGGCTGCATAAATCTGTTTCCCTAATATGTTTTTCCCTTTTGTGTTGTACAGAGTGATATATTGCCCTCTTAATTCAAACTCTGGAAATATTTACTGACCTAACTTACCTGCTTCAGTACATAATAGAGGAAAGTTTCAAAAAATATTTTCTGAGTCATCTGAAAAGCTTAATTAAAGAAAATCCATCAAGCCCACTTTACTCTTCAGAAAGTGATTAAACACTCTTTCCACTCTGATAATTATGCTATTCAGCCTTTTTAGCTGATTAAAACGCCTTTAAAAAAATATATTATAGACAAGTTCTACTATGTTTTCAAGGTAGGCAGGAAGGAAGGAAAGGAGGAAAGGAGGAAGGGAAGGGAAGGGAAGGGAAGGGAAGGGAAGGGAAGGGAAGGGAAGGGAAGGGAAGGGAAGGGAAGGGAAG
>JANHGB010054860.1:0-12394 GCA_026283785.1 Coracopsis vasa
CTGGTCCGGCGCGCTGATCGTCTCGCCGCCCGAGAACCCCAGAAGCTTAGCTCAATTAATTATACGTCAAAATAAGGAAGGTGGTGAAATAAGGCAGTTGTGGAGGGTACTGATGATCACTGCTTGTATCCTTCCGTTTTGCTTTATAGTGCAAAAGTGATTGAGGAACTGGTCACTTGACTGCAGTATACATGAGGTTTGAGATACTTTTTTTAATCAGTTATTTTTAAAATGCTATTTTTCACAGCTGTTTGCTTTTCAAATTGTCATTTCAGCCTTTGGGGTATATATTTCAGAAAAGCTGTGTGTTTCCTGTGCAAGTTAGCAAACAGTAAAATTGAATTAGTAGCTATATTGTGTCATCCTAAGTTGATAAATGTGGATCTAAATTAAATCGGGTTTATTGAGATACATGTGATACCTTTTTTCATCTTGCAATGTGTTTCAGTGATCAGCATCTATTGTCATAAATGGGAAGTAGGAATAGAAAGAGAATTAAAACACTGGTCATTTATGAATTCCCATTACGCCTGTCAGTAGTTGCGAGTGCCTGTGAGTGTGCAGCATTACACATCCATCTGATTTCTTATGCTTGGTATATTTGTCTGTTGAAATGGATGTAATGTCAGGTAGTCATTTTTGTATAGGAGGTATCCTTTGTTGGTGAGAGAGATCTTTTGATTGTCAGGTGTTATAAATGGACCGTGGTATGTAGAGCTGAAAGGTGTATTTCAAAAGTGTAGCTAACATCACTTATAAAATTATCTTTGCTTTTTGCTGGGAAAATGGGTTAGTGGGCATGTCAAGGTCATCCTCAAATTTAGAGCAGTGTGACTGCTGTTGGAATATGTCTTGTCTTCTTCACTGTCATGTTTTCCATCTGTCGATCCTGTGGCTGTTGACGTTTTCTGGACTTGTGATCCATTTGTTTTCTAAAATGTGATCTAATGCTCAGCAAGTTTATTAGAAGCAATCTGTAAAGCTTCCTGAGACAATTGCATGGGAGTGACCTCTTTAAGATGTACTTAAAAAAGGAAAATCCAATGGCATCCAAACTCGCTATTCAGAAAGAATGGAAACAAAAAGTGTTAAGAGGGTGAATGGATACCAATGTCATTTTATATACAGATGAACTAGTAGGAAGGTAAATTCTTACTGTCAGCTGCTGGGGATGAGGTAAGTTCTGGCTTTCTGTTGCTTAGTCCTTATGGATGCCTTTTCCAGTGCAAATTACTCCATTGTAGACATATACTGGTTTTGACTTTCCTACAGTTTGCAACTGATTTTGTTAAACACTTACAATTCTACTGTAGATCTGTGAATAGTAGAAAGAAACCAAATTGCTTCTGTCACTTGCACTCTGTTACTGTTTACTTCAAGAGCATTGGAGCTTTTGGGAATAAGGAAGGCAGTGGGTGAGTTCAGGTTGGAAGCAGGGCTTTGAAAGGTGAAGAAATGTAATTTATCAACTCGTAAGCAGCTTCCAGATGTTGCCACATTGTAAATTAGTTTGATATATTGATTTGTCTATCTCAAAATGTAAAAATATATATATATGGCTATCTAGACCTCACACATCCCTGAGAATACTATCCTCTTTTGATCATGGAATCTGCAAGACATAAAACGCCTTGAAAAGCCATGTGTACATGGCTGGACAAATATACATATATATATTATATATATTATATATAGAAACTTACATTTTTGGTGAGTTCATTGTAAAAAGGTGGGTTTTTTTTCCCTAGGCATTATAGATGAAAAGCATGTTTGAATAAAAATACTAGTATTTAAAAACCATTTACATTTGTTTCTGTTTGGTTTTTATTTCCTGCGATTTGTCCCCTTTTGTTGATAAGCTGTATTTGATACAATATATTCATGCTAACAGAGATAATTCATCTGGAAGTAAGAATACCATGACCACTTTCTGAAGCCATGATACATAGCATTGTGTTTGGTACATTTCAAATGCAGGAACCATTTGGAAGTGCAGAGCTAAGCAGTAGAGCACCTCCTGAAATGGTCTTGCTGTTCTGAGATGAACAATTTACTAATGAGATTGGCCATAAGGAGAACTCTTCATCAGCAGTTTTGTTTCAAATCTATACATTCTTTCTATATTGAAAGCAGAGTGTTTTAAAGGTAGCTGTTGTATTTCATTTTCTTACATGAGTTATTTTTGACATTGTTTGGTAGCAAAGCAGGTTGAATCACCATGTCAAAATAAAACCCAGGCTTTGCATGGCTTGTGGTGTGCCTCTTCTACAGTTTCATTAGGATCTCGTGGTGCAGTGTAACTAAAGCCTTTTACAAGTCCTGCCATAGGCGAAGGTTCCATAGTTGAAATAGAAGAGCTCTTTTTCCACATTCAGTCTATCTGGAAAGAGTTGTGTCATCACAATTAGTATCTGTTCTGATTATGGAAGTCAACTCCTATTCCAGTTGTCTGGAGAGGAGTGCTGTAACACACAGCAGCTTAGGCTAAAGCCAAGTTTAGACTATTAATTATTGTTAGTAAGGGCATCCACAAGAAATTTAACATATACACTCATGTACTGAGCCCACAGACATCTCAGCCAGATCACATAAAGTCAAAACTAAACTAAACCCCACAAGTGATTGCCCTCTGTACTCCCCCTCCCCCTTTTTAAGATAAAACACGAATTTCAGACTCTTTGCCAAGTCTTTAACTTTTCTGATTTCTAGATTGTCCAGATTTAAAAAACTAAGAAAAACCAGACCCTAAACCAGAAGAACCCAACTCACAAAAGCCGCTCTCTTGAGCCTAATCCATACATAGATCTCTCTTTAGAAGGGGAGAGATGCAGTTGCTGGATTGGAGGGATTTGCAGCTTTCATTTTTGAAAGCAAAGCAGTAAGCTTTTCCTCTTCTTGAAGATGAGTTTCCAGCTTCTTCACCTTGGAAATGTGTAGTGTTCTCATGCTAAGAATGAAAGAATCTTAGAATAAAGGAATAATCAGTTTGGATTGGACTCCAGGAGTTCATCCAATGCAACACCGTGCTCAGAGCAGACCTAATTAGCGATAGGCTGACTTTGGTTCTGCAGAGCAAAGTAACAGGTGTGAAAATCTAATCACAAGATGCCTTTGAGCTTCTCTTGCTGCTTGCCACAGGTGCACAGAGGTGCTGTTCGATACTTCCCAAATGAGGTGTCTCTCTCTGCTTGTCACTTTTTTAGCAGCTTGTGAAGTGGTTGTTTCAGTTTATCAGGATGCATCTGTCCTACCAACTGAGGACATCCTGCCTCTTATTGGTGGCAGAGCGTGTGAGGATCCACCCAGTGTGTTGAGACCTTTTCAAACATGAATACCCTCTGTTTTTCAGGTTTCTCAAAGATTGCTTCTGGATGAGATTTTTGGCTTAAAGGAACATTTGGTTTGGTCTATCAAAGTAGTATTCTAAATATTCAATTGCAAAATTAGAATGAGTATAAATTGATAAGATGCATCACATCCTTGATGTGTCTTTGGCTTAGCTGCAAACACAGCTCTTTTTTTTCCCTTCCCAGAGCATTAATGAGTCATTTAGATCTGCAGAGTAGGTTGTACCAAATGGCCTTCTATCAGAATGTGCATTAGGAGAACCGGTGCACTACTTTAGTTTCAGATCGGAACACATGATCTCAGTCTATAAGGAACTGCTAACAAGTGATCTTTTTATGTAATGTTGTCAACTGAAGTGTAAATGTTGCCTTGGTAGGGACAACAGACTTTGAGTAGCAATAATGCCAGCTGAAACTGCTCGAGATTATTAGAGAAGATTGGTGGAAAGAACTACTGTATTATTGTGAGAACACCTTCTTTTGAATGCATGTTTACTGTCTACTTTTTTCTCCTCTCCCTCTCCCTCTGCTCCTCTCTTTTATTTTCCTGATTTAGGAAGTACAGTTGAGCACCTGATGTGACAGAAATATTCCATTTCCTTCCCTTCAGAAGTCTGGCCTGTTCTTTGTATTTGTCTTGTGCTCAGCAGTACCTGTTAGGTGGATCAATCTGTTAACTCCATAGGCAAATCATAGACATAAAGAGACAAGTAAAATGCCACTTCCTGTGTTTATAATTCCAACTATGTCTATTCTGTCCCTTAGAACTTGTACTTATGAGTGTGGCAAATTAATTAAGTTTGAGGTAAGTTGCTCAGATTCTGTACTACCTTTGTGTTTCTCTTCAGTTTGCACTTGATTTGAAGTTGACTCCTTCACAAGCCATTTCAAGCCCTCTCTTTATGATGTGCTAGACACAGCGTGCTTTTATGTATAGTCTAATACTGATAGCAGTGATTATTTGAAGTATTTACTGAAATACATTTGAAATATCTCAAACATGGAGGTGATATTGGAGTTTCTTAGTACAAGTTTTCAGTTTAGCAAAACTCCACAATGTGCTAAGAAGATGAAGATGCATATCCTCCTACCAGGGCTTCTGTTCTAGACATTGTTATTCTATTATATGTTTTTAATTGAATCCTGTAGTCATCACCAGAGCAAGGGATTCATCACATCTTTGCAGAACAAAGAATACATTGTTTTATTTAATGTTCCAAATCTGCTTTGACTTTAGTGTTTAATAGGTTTTATTTGGATCTTCAGAAGTGGCCATGGTTTCTGAAGCTTCCAGCTAATCAAAATACTTTTACTCATTTCCCTGTTGTCTGTTAACTGGTTCATATTGGGGTTTTTTTCTGGCATTTTCTGAAATGGTCTCTAAATTAATTTCTGAATCCTTCAGGAAGGGTTAGCCATGGAAAAGTACCACAGATGTGCAGTCAGCTTGTCAGCCAATGTTTGTGTGTTGATACTACAGTTTGAGGAGAGTTAGAAAAATGAAATTCTGAGCATCTTCTTGGAGGTCTTATTTCTGATGGAGCAAATTACTTTTCTGTTTAGTGTCTTTGCTTGTTGTGGGCAGGTTGAGCACAAGAGCACAGTAAGTCAGTCCCATTTCCACTAAGCTGAACAACAGAGGTTCAATCGAGGTCAGCCAAGAACGTATCTGTAACTTTGTGACCTGCTGGGACTCTGTGGCAGATCTGGGAAATTTTTTGGGTTTGTTTTTTAAGTCTTGATCACTGGAATTGTTGTTGTATTTAATCTGATTTTGCTCAAATAAAAAAAGACCATTAAAAGGCAGAGTTGTGCTCTTTAACTTTCAGTCTTGGGAATACGTAGTGGCTTTTTGATGTAATTCAGCTGAATGTCTTGTAATTGCTGAATGATGCCGTGACTCTCTGATGCCTTGGTCCCTGGTCCAGCCAAACACCAATCACTTGAAATGGAAAGTGAGAAACTGCGGTCCTTAGGGGGTAGCTGCACAATTACTTTTTGCACAGCAATGCTTGTATAAGATATTTTTGTCTACCATAAGTGTTCATTCTTGCCTTTGTGTTGCAGGATGTTCTTCCCCTTTGCACAGGGGCAATTATTTTTTGGAGATGCACTGGAAACTTGATCTGTGTTTAAAAACAAGCATTTTGCTGCTAACTCCCCCTTCAAAAACTCCCCACCCAATTCTTTTCCAGCTGGCATGCATGAGCCCATCAGCCTCTTCATAATGTAGGAAGTCATGGACAAGTAGGTTCCTGGCTTAGGGGTTTTGTTTAAGAGTCTGTGTCAAGATTGCATGAATACAGGTATGCTACCTGCAGACAGTCTCATCAGATTTGAAAATGAATGATCTGCCAGCTCAGTGGCTTACCTTATATCATTGCCCTGAATTGCCATAGCTCTCACACAGCAGGCATCATTTGTTTTAAACTGAGTCAGTTGTGGGAAAGGGATTTCAGGGACAGTGGGCAAGAAGCTGGTGAGGAAGAACAAGTGTGTGACTTAAGCTTTAACAGCATTTGGAAGAACTCTTTACTTTTCTAAATTGGTCTGTGAAATGCATCAAGTGATACATTGAAAGATTCACACGGTATGTGTATATATATGGGCATATCTATCTCTGTGTGTATGGTGGGCTTTTTTTCCCATCACTGCTTTGTGTAGACAGGACACATGTAGGCACGAAACGATTCAGAAGATCAGGAAGGTAAAGCTTATTGGTATTTCTAAAGTTCTTGCTAGTTCTATATAGTCTGGTGTGTGGATTCCTCAAATTCAGTCCTCTGCACAGCTGAACCTCTTCTACCATTACAAGTGTCCCCTAAGCATTTTTGTAAGAAAGAGTATCCCCTTCAGGGTTGGTTGGTGATGATGGTTACATTCATCTGAACTGGTGAATCAACAGTGAAGATCTTCCCTTGCTCTTTGCCTCTGTAGCAGAAGTGTGCTAAGTCACATTCCTTACTGTTCTACTGCAAAGATGGTTAAAGGAGGGAGACAGATGCAGAAACGGAAATGGCAATTCTGTTTTTCTTTTATAATACTACACCTGAATTGACTCAGAAAGGAGGCAGCTTTTAAGTAAAAATTATGACAGTCATGGCCAGCAGGCTGGTTTTCAGTTGTGGCTTCAATATTAATTTTAAGAACGAGGTATTACCAGCTAGCACTTTACTTTAGACTTAATATATATCAGTGTTGTATTTCAGAGAAGTTACAATAAGTAGAAAAAGTAAAATCTTTTTCTTGATGTTGTTCTGTATTTGGCTTGATAGAAGACTCCACAATATCAGGCCTTTGATTAGTGTAAACTTGAGGTTTCTTTGTTCATCAAAATGACAGTGTTGAACTTGCCATTAAGATGTTGAGACTGACATTGCGTAGTGAGGTAAGAAAAAAACCATTAAACTGAGTCAAAATGCTGTCATTTATATGGCTTTAGTTATCAAGGGATTAAAAACTCTGATCTATTATTTTAATGCTTCTGTTAAAAGTACTGTGTGACTTAGTGCATGCTCTGGGAATACTGATTATACGTGTCTCTAAAAGTTTAAAGGAGCTGCAGATCTGTGCTCGGGTCTTTGGTTTAGACCATCTCTTCTACAACAGAGAAATCAGTTGGTTTAATTTATTAGATTAAAAAGTACCAAAAGTATTTGATCATGTGTTCATTTTAAGGTAAAATAAGAATATTCCTTTTAAATAGGAAGATTCCTTGCTCCTCCTACCTGCTTTTATCTTGGTAAAAGCCTGATATACTTGTTTTCCTTCACCGGGTGGCTTGTATGTATTTGGGACTTTTTATGGAAGCTGTATCAGAGAATGCTGTACATCTGGCAATGGTTTGATGTTTATATGAGTGCTGTTTGCTAAGTACAAAAGCTCGTAGAACAATCTTAATAAAACTATTTAAAATACAGTTTTTAAGGGGAAAAAAGGATAGAGTTCTTTGTTCCTGGTCCTGCTGGATAAATTCAGAGTGCTTGGTCATATCATCCTGTTGACATGATGGAGAGGTGCACTTGAAACTGTGACTACAGATTATAAGTGTTGTATTTTTGCAAAAGTATCACATTTGGAGTTGCTTTAATTTCAAAATGGCCAACTTAAATAGGAGAATTTTTCTACAAAGCCCATTTTCTCCCATATTCAGACAGTCTTGCAACACTTGACACTGTCAATGCAAATGAAATATACTGAGCTGCCACATGTGTCATGCTAACATGTAATTCATTCTAAGGATCAAAAACTAAATGGTGAAAATGATTAATACCTGTTGAATTACAACATATGTATTATTATGGTATACATGTGTAAACTGTAATGGATTCCTGTTATCTCTGTTTAAAGTCATGATAAATATGGAAATCAAGTGGTTTGAGGTGTATAAACACAGAGGCAAAACGCTACAAATCACCAGCCCTTTTTATTGAGGACAAAAGATAATTGCACATCACGTCACGCAGCGCAGCTCTGCTCTTTGAATCCATTCTGAAATACCCAAATGTTAATTTTGGAATATTTTCTGCTTTTCTTCAGTTGTGAATCTGTCCCAGCAGATGTGTGTGACCTGAGTGTATAATTAGAATGAGAAAAGCTACCATTTTTATTTGTGACTCATAGGCTTTGTCAGCTTTAAGAGCTTCTTTCTCAGTAGATAAAATAGCTCACTAGCTCAGAAAATATTCAAAGCAGCAAGCAGGAGTGTGTAATCTCTGCACTGCTCCTAAAATGAGAATACAATGAGAAGGTTGTGGCTTCAGTGCCATGAAAACACCGGTTTTCAGTTGTGTCACTTTCTTCATGAGCACTCTAGAAGTGTGGTTTCAAAGTAAAGAGCTAAGCCAAAGCTCAGTGTCATCCGTGAACCTTGAGGTGCTCTTTGTCTGTGTGGTCTGACATTACTCCTGCCTGCTAAATTCTGTTTTGTCACATTCCTGAAGACTTTTGCAGTTCATATGGGGGGTTTTGGGGGTTTTGTGTGTGTGCTGCAGGCCCAAGTGGTGATGTCTTTAAAATGGAAATCAGTCGTGTGTTCGAGTTTTTAAAGAGCATGGAATCGTGCTCAGAGAGCGAATGCATCTTTAGTGTAACCGCTAGTCTGTGCTGTAGCACACTGCAGTGTTGGAGTTCCTGTTGGATGTAGTATCTGAATACTGATTCATTTTTCAAAAGACTTCTTTTTCTTTTGGTTGCTGCTCATATTGTTTCCATGGTTTTAGTCTCTTAATTTACTGTAATCAGTATGTGTGTTACCAGGAAGTTGTCAGCTTTTGTGTTCATAGGCTTATACACTGTCTACACTGAAATCACGTGGCGTAGCTGTTGCAGATCTGTAGTATACCAGCCCTACCTGTTTGGTTGAGAAAATGATGGAATGGGTTTCATTCATTCATGTGCTGTAGAACAAGTAACCCAGTGTCATGCGAGGTTTACGCAGTATGTATTTGCTGTTAGTGCCTGAGCTGGCTATGTGAAAATGATTTTGGCTGGATGTCTTTGTGTAGTTCACTCAGCTGCTGATGATGTAGAAATAGCCACAGTAGTCAAAGACTTGGCTGTTGTTTAGAACAGCCTTCTTCCAGAAAGATGCCTCTTCCTCTCTTACCGGGGAGAATCTAGACAATGCTAATGCATGCTAATGATAAGTTAGTGAAATGAAGAGACGTAAGATACTAAGACATTAAAATTCACACTGAAGACAAGGAGGGAATAACTTGATTTTTGCAATAAAAAACTATGCCACCTTTTTTTAATTCTTAGTAAGATGTTTATTTGACAGTTTAAGAAATACCGAAGGAGAAATCTGCGCTATTTATTCCTCACTGTGCATATGAACTCCCCTAGATGTTACCATTTCATGTATCAGTGTTCAGTTAGATAACAAATAGTCCCCCCCCCTCCTTAAAATACCTACTATGGGATCACTGTCATATGTATTTATTATCCAGGTGAGAGACATTTGAGAAAATAGTTGTGGTTTGGTTGATGTTTTCCTTTTTTAGTTTTGTGGTTTAGTATCTGCAGTGAATGGCAGAACACAAGTAAAGCTGCTTAACAGTTGGTGAAAAGTTGATTAGAAGAGTTAGTTAATGAAATATTTTTAATGTAAAAGTTGTTCCTCATAAGAGATGGGTGCACTGTAGAATTGCCTCTTTGAAGGGTATGGCTCACAGCACACTTCGGTGGTGGAAAGGGAGTGTCATAAGGGACCGAAGGAAGTTCTTCAGTCCATTCTCTCACCCTGTCTTCTCTGATTGTGTTGGTCTGTCTGGAAGGAACTGGCTTTGAATAGAGTATTTCTAGCACCAGCTCTTTAGTAGTCATTGTCATTTGAACAGTAATTGTTAAGTAATTCCCAAATATTTTTCATTGCCATTAAAGCACTTTATTGTTGAGCAGACATTTTCCTTCAGTTTTAATACCAGCAAAATTAAATAGATGCTTTCAGTTTGGTCCTTTATGAACAAAATACAGCTGATTTTGCCTCACACTTTTCTCTGAATCACATTATCAATTCTACTAGTCAGTCGTGACTGTGCTGAAATAGGTGTTCAGTAAGAAAACTTGGTTGCTTAGCAATGAACATCATGAGAATTCAAATTTTAAAGCCCCGGTATTTGTATTTCTGAGTTATAAGATCTTCACATCAGAAATTGGTAATGGTTTTCTTTTCTCTCTGTATGTCTGTTCATATTCGTGTGTCTTTGGAGAGAATGTAACTCATAGTAAACAAACTGCAGTTTGAGCCATACAGTGCTATTGTTTCTGATCTGTGAGATGAGCTTTTATTCCAGCTTTGAGAAGATTTTGAGGCACCCTCACTTCTCATTTCGCAGTTATCAGTAAAATCGAGTGTTACTAAAATTATTTATGGTTTTAATGTTCTGGTTTTGCTTGTAAGTGGATTTCTTTTTTATTAACCCTTTTTGATAACTCCTTAACGCATCTGTACCAACAAAAGAAGTGGAATAACAAAACAAAGCAGTTGAAAATGATCCACAGGGATAGGCTTGTAAACTGATTGTTAGTGCTTTTCTCCAGTAACTTTTTTTCTGTGCACGTAAGAGCAAAGTGAGCATAAAGGCAATGAGATAATAGAAAATTCTCAATGAATCACCTATTGTTTCCAGAAATAGAACTCAAGATATCATTATCCTAAGACTGCCTGAAAGCTGTCAATTTATTCTACATGATGCATGAATTGCTTGCACTAGATTGAATGTAATCCATAGTTCGCTCCTGTACTATTCAGTCTGATACTGCCCTGATAAAGGTATACTGTGTTTGCAGGCTAACTTCATATGCAGAGGTGAGATTGTCACTTTGTCTCTTCACTTTATTCTCCTCCTCATCCTTCTGTAAAGGGTGCCAGAGTCTCATCAGTTTTCTTTCAGGCTTTATTCTATACCATGTAACTGTGGAGTTAATTCAAATGGCTTGATCTGTTTGCTTGCTTCACAGATTTCTCATCTGCAGATTGTACCTCCTTTTGCTCGAACTTCTGGCTAAATAGAATTGTAGTTCACCCTGAATATTCAGCTTTTAATTCCAGAAGGATGCCCCGTCCTGTCTTATAGGGAAGAGTCTATACAGAGGAGCATGCTAATGATAAGTTAGTGAAATGAAGAGACATAAGATACTAAGACATTAAAATGCATGCTGAAGCCATGAAAACTGCTGAAATGCTGCTTTCATTTATCCTGGATATGTGGGTCCAAAATCTGGGAATCGTCCCAGACTTGGTTTCTTCTTAGCCTTACGCAGCCAGACTCTCTGAGGTTTCTCAATGTTATGGCCTGGGAGATGGCTGAGATTGAGTGTTCTGTTAATCCACCAAAGCATTTATCCAGGCTTTCAATTCAGATTGAGATACTTTCTTAACTGCTTATTTTGATGTGTGTGTTTCCACACATGCATATTAAACACAATTTCTTTTCACTTGTCCCTTTAAGATCTCTCAATAAAACCCCTTAGTGTCCCCACAAAGTACTGCCTTCTAAAGGTGTTTCAGTGAACTGAAA
Organism: Coracopsis vasa; assembly: GCA_026283785.1. Lineage (NCBI taxonomy): Eukaryota > Metazoa > Chordata > Aves > Psittaciformes > Psittacidae > Coracopsis > Coracopsis vasa. The sequence continues at coordinate 11,372 of JANHGB010054860.1, forward strand.
CAATACAGAGAAGTTTTGTCTGGTCTTGCTGATATTCCAGTTATCACTTGTTTAATTCAGATGTCATCATTTAAGTATTGTATTTGCTCCTGGGCAGGGACTGTGTAGTTAGAATAGAATAGGAACTAATTGAGGTGTTTAGGTACAGTTGTACTACCACTGCTTGATAATGTAAATCAGAAATTCTTCATTATTGTCAGTATTCTGCAAGATGATGTGTTTGAACTTTTGAGAAGTGGAAAACCAAACTCTACCATTGCAGATTTGAAGTTTTTTAGACTGAATGCCAGTGAGTTCAGTGCATACATATATTGCTGCAGAGGGGAAGTTTTCTCAGGGATGTGGTACCAATTGTGACTGGTTTTATATGTATCAAAGAAATCACAAGCTTTGTCACTTAAAGTGGGAAGGAGGAAGATTCGTAGCCAGGAGTTGTTTTCATATGGATATGGAAAATGTGAACTATGAAATACAAATGATCTTTTATTTAAAAATGATGGGTTTGCACATACTTTCTTTTACACCGTTGTATGCAAATGATGCATATTGCACACAGGGTATCACTCTAAAGTTCACTGTTTTCACTGTCATCTTTACTCCATCTCTTTTATTGTAGAAAAATTTAGTGATGACTTGTCTGATTAAAAAAATCATGTGGGACCTGATGGTGCTGTTAGAACAGAAGTTGAATATTTCTGCCTTTAGCTATTTCCTTTACAAAACACGAAAGTTTGCAGGTGTAAGTGCACCACATGTGTGCTTTGTAACAAAGATAGGCTTGAAACTCAGCAACAAAGGTACATTAATGCAGATTTTAAGTTCTTTGCATTGTATTTTTCACTTTGTACTTTATTAAATCCTTTTTAAAAAGAATGTAAAGTCAAAATTATAATACGTGGGCAAAACGTTTAAGTTGAGAGCAAGTAGGAGATACACATGTTGGTGCATGATTGCTAGTAAATACCAAGCTGAAGTAGCCGGCAAGCTGTTTCAGTGGCTGGGAAGCTATGTGTATGTGTTTAT
>JANHGB010054860.1:12657-30302 GCA_026283785.1 Coracopsis vasa
CCTTCATCTTCACCAGCCAGAGAGGGGAACAAGATGAGGCTGTTGGTACTGCTTGTGATTGTGTGGGTGCTGATTGTTGGTATCTGTGTGGCTGCCCATGTGTGTGCTGGATACATGTGTGTGTAACCTGGGATTACTTGCTCACCTTGCTAATGGCTGGAACTGGGTATGCAGTTGCTTGGGGTTTCCTGAACAGAAACCATAGCTATTTGTTACAGTATATGACATGTATTTGACAAGGGATATTTATGACTCTATGAGCAGCATGGAAAGCAGGAAACAGTATATATAGACTGAACTGTTAGGGCTGCGAAGAAAGGAGGGAGAGACCATAGCGCTGGTTTTGTAGCTGAAGGCGGTGTCGCAGGTCTGATTTCCAATCTGGAGGGTGTGAGGAAGGGTTGTTGTTATTTCTTGCTGTTGGATGTTTTGTTTTGGTGCTCCTGACCCAAGAACTGGGAGAAATCCCACAATATCCCACGGTGGTGAATGCAGTGGCACAGTTAAGCTGCGCAGATGGAGCGACTGGCTGAGGGTGAAGAGGCTTTAGTGAAGCTGACTTTATTTCCTAGGAGCTCTCTGGACAGAAGTGTACAGGGCTGTAGAGATGGGCTCTGAACACTGCCTGTGCCTCATTTTCCGTCAACACAGCAGTTGATTCTAAACCAGGTTATCAAGCTATTGACAAAACCTATTTGGCTTTGTGTGCTGCTGGGTGTTTAAAGAAATGGGGAAAAACTACTTACTTTTCCATGAGTTACAATGTTAGGTACAGACAGGACCTTTCGATTTTTAGCACTTCCCTCACAAGCTCAGAGATGGATCTGAAGAGGAACTTCTTATAAACCACTGTGTTTTGGTTTGTAACTAGCTTGAAGGTAACTAGATATTTATTTCTTTTTTAGCAGTTTTTAAATTCCCATCTCATGTATTTGAGAGCTAATGGTGATCACAACGTCACAGACCAAATATTTTCCACTGCTATGCAAGAGAGGGATGAGACAGCTAAAATTTCCCGCTTGGTGGCTTTCAACCAAAGCCTGACATGAATGAAAGAAAAGGCAAGAAACTCCCAAGATGAGTCACAGAAGTGGGTGTTTCCATAGAATGAGATTTCAGGACAGATCCACCGATCTAGCACTAGTGAACAAAGAATAGTAAACCCAGCTCAGGACTGGCAGAGAGCAGTCCTACATACACAGCACTGCTTCCTATCACGGATTGTAGCTGAGCTGCTTTCTTCGTGTGACAGACGTGAGTATGCAGCAGCAGTGAAAGAAATTGTTCCTAGAATTACACTTCTTTTATATTGAAATTGTTTTTTCAGTTCAGTATTATTGAGATGTGACTCTGATCAAACTGTCTGGTTAAAATAAGATCTTACTTTCAGGGAAGGGTAAATGAAGTTTAGGATGAATTGCTTATATGATGTTAAATAGCAGAAGACTAGAGCTGTGTATGTGGTATTGAGACAATGCAACAGAATGGTGAAATCAGTTTATATGCAGATAAAATACATTATTATGCACTAAGAAAGAGGGGGGGAAATGATGAGCAAAACTTGTATAGTTGTCATTAACAACAACAAGAGGTTGAAAAATCTAAATGTGGGAGTGATAGTGACAGTTTTACCCAGATTATTACTGTAGAAATAATCATAGTCTCTCTGAGTGAGAACAGTTGATTTAATTTCCAGTTGGGAAGGAACATATTTTGCTTGTAGTTTAAATCAACATTTAAGTGTTTATAAGAGAACGTAAACGTGGTGAAAATGAGTCCTATTGCGGGTATTGTGAAGTGTTCCTTAGTTGCAGTGTTCTGTAAGCTGGGGTGCACTGTGCTGATAACCTGCATTCTTAATCTTCTTTTATAATAATTCTTTATATCCTTTGTTGTAGTTTTGGCAATACAGGGTTTTATGTGAGACCGAATTAAAACCCAGTCCAGATTAAACTCATTAATAAATACACCTATTTTGGCAAGTACTTGGGTTGTAAATATACTGCTTTTAGCGCTATGTAAGAGAAAATCACCTCAAATGAAAGCAGGGTACTGCAATAATAATGATATCTAAGTATTTAGAGGGATACTCTTTGAATGCCTAGTGCTAAAGAACAGGAAGTGTCCAACTGAAACCTAACTGATCAACATTGGAATTTCTGTTCAAGTGCAAGAAAACTGTGGGTTTATTCCGTATTGCACAAAGGACTTAGAATATGGTTCTTCATTAAAAAAAATAGTGTTGGTTGACTCAAAACTTGGCCTTTTAGGGTTCTTTTTAGATATGTGCTTAGCATTTTCTTTAATGAGCTTGATTTCCTAAGGACACCAGCAGCCCTCTCTGCATGTGTTTGTGTGTTTGTATGTATGTGCATCACAAAAAGAGCATGGACCAGTGAGAGTCACTGCATTTGGGATTGCTTGGAGTGATTTTGAGACCATTAATAGTTACTGGTCAAGCTGGCCACCTTTGCTATGTACTTCTCTTGCTTCCTTAAGAACAACCCAGTTGTAGCTGGAAATCCTGCTGTTCATCAAGAGTAATTTTCACTCACACTGTGCATTACATGACATGAGAACTAGGACTAGATTTTAGGATATTCTGGGTTTTTTTGTTCTAAACCTTTTTTTTTCCCCACTGTACAGTTATGGATGGGAGTAATTCACTCTCAGCCACTCTTCAGGAGTCACACGTAAATCAGTCAGAATATGGAAGATCTTTATCCCCAAAGCACATGAATAAATCAGAATGAAATCTAAGATATTTACCTAAAATTGCTCATCTGTAAACATACATATTCTTAAAATACCTACCTTTAATTGATAGATACTTTCCGGTGTCACTGGAACCACTGTGTTGAAGTTCATTGTATTCTGGATGTATATCTACCATCTCCACCAGTGTGTACATTTATAACAGCCAGGTGAGATGTGTAGCTAAAGAGCATAAATTAGAGTGCAGTCTTATAGAATGTTACCATTTGGCCTGTTTCAGGTCATTATAGATTTCATTACATTTATGTATTACTGTGTAAATGTTGCACAGATTAATAATCTTTGCTTCATTTTGGGACAGTTTTGGGTTTAGTTGGTTGGTTGGTTTTTTTGGAGGGGTGTTTATACACTTATGAATCCCTCATAGGCACCAGAAAACCACCATTTAATGCAGGGAAATGGTCAAGGAAGAAGGCTCTCAGAGATGAGTGGTATATTAGGGGCTGTGGTTTTCAGCATCTTACTGTCTGAAAACTAAAGGATGGGAAAACTCCGAATGAATAAGCTTTGGCTTATACACACACTGGTGGTTTGTTCAGTTTTCTTTTGTGGCTTATAATGCTTTGGAAAATCTCTGAACTGTTTGTACAGAAGAAAAAAGAAGTTTTTCATTTTGAAGATACGGTGAATATTAGAGATTTTGGGTTTATGTTTATTATATATATTTTATGTCACTGATATTCATTAATATATGAATGCATTTCAGCATTTCCATTATTATTCACTTAATTTCAGTATCTGTTTAGCTTTGTTCTATGGAAAAAAAATTAAAGTTCTATTTAAGGAGGAAAAAGCCAATAAATTATAAGATTACCAGTGTCAGAGATGCTTTTCTCCCCCCTACACTAGACGCAACTTTCCCCCCAGGACAGATTCCGATACTTGTTTTTAGTCCCCGGCTTGGTATTTGCTGTACATCAAGGGAGTTGCACTGCTGTACATTAAAGGAATATGTCTCTTATTTGCTGTTTTGGTAGGTCACAGTAATTAGATAAGAGCTACTGTGGTCTGCTGGGGAGACAGGAGTCAGGCTTTTAAAAAGCTTTTGAATACAGTGTACTTGACAATGTTCTGTGTATAAATAATTCATGTACTTGGTTGAGTGCATGTGCTCTTGAGGAAGATTTTGTCTTCTTTTAATGCTTGCTTATAGCCTGAAGGAGTGGAAGACATGAGAGGAGAATCAAAAGGCACATGGAAGAGATACAAATTTATTCTTAGTTACACCAGTGACCAGTAACCCCAAACAATGAGTTACACTTTCAGTTCTTTTTACTTCTTTTTGTGTGCATGTGGAGCTTATTAGGAAAGCACATCTTTACCAAATCTCTGTTCCAGTGCCAAAGTTGTGCCTGTTTTGTGTCACAAGAATTCTCATAGGAATCCTGGGAAAGGGCTTTTCATGCATCCACAGCTCCCATCTCTAGCTGTTGTCAGACCACAGAGTCTCTGGCTGTACTGTTAAAAGCAAAGGTATATTGGAAAACTGATGTCAATACCAGGTCTTTCTTCTGTGGTTGCTATTTAAATCCAGGATCATGCTGGTCATGCCTCTTTGGAAGACATCTTTGCTGACAGGAGCCTCTGCAGTAAGTGTAGCTTTACAACTGAGCTCTTTCAGAAGTTCGGTACCTTTCCATTTTTCTACCTTTCAGTCTTCTCTTTGTCTGTTGTTACATCTAAAAGAGCTGACTTGCACAGAAACAAGTTTTATCAAAATGAGACAGTGGATTCAAAGGGATGGTTTCTGCAAGACTATTCCATCATTCTTTTTTGTGACTCACAAGTGGGACTTGCAGCTGTCTCAAAGTAGACCTCTAGCTGATTACTTTGGTAATCAAGTTTCTCCACTTACATGCATTTATATCTAGTTTTACTTTACCATTTTATCTAAAACTGCTGTAGGTGCGATTCCTCTTAAAACCTGTTTTTCCAGGGCTCCATGACATCAGTTCACAGGTCGCTTTAATCTTCTTGTTCATCAAACCTCTCGCTAGAATTCCCTGAACAGTCTTTCTTCTGATATAACACAAAAATAAGGAGTGTCTGTCCTGACCTTCTGACAGAGTGCAGAAATATCCATCCATGATTTTGGAATTCTCAGTGCAGTAGGTACAAAAACCAGCACAAGATGATCGACATGTAGAACCTTTGTGCATCTCATGAGTGACCTTGACAGTCTAGCAGCCAGCTTGTAGTAAACTGAAGTTGGTTCTGATAGTAACCCCTTCCTGAAAGAGGCTGAAATGGTTTGTGTTGTATCTTATGCACCCTGGAACTTCACACAGTTGTTCCTGCAGTAGATAGGCTGTTCTGCAGTAGAAGGCTGGAAAGAGGGTTCTGCTGAAAGTAGTGGGTCACTCTTTTCTGCTTTGTTACCTTTAAATATTACTGAGCTACTCCAGTAATTCCAGATGTATTGTGTGGGAAGTGTCGGTTTTGTACATAGAGTAACAAGGGGAGGAAAAGAGTTTAATTTGTGATTAAAGAGACAACATAATTATATGCTTTATTCTGATCAGTGTGTTACACAGTAATGTGAATGACTGGGGGCCTCTGCTGCCTTATAAACCAGATCATTGTAGTTGAGGATTCCACAGAATTCTCAGAATTAGGCAGAAGCTAATATTTTTGTTCTTTTCTTTTTTTAAGGACCTTCATGTTGGTATTGTTTATGCCAGAACACAGTAAGCAAGGCACATTAACTCCAGCCTCGTGTCCACCTTTAACTGGCCAACACAATGCAATTGAGCATGAATTCCAGGTGGCTTTGGAAATGAAAGAGAACTGAGCTCTGGCTGGAAGCTGAACGTGATGACGGCCTGGTCTATGGTAGGGAAGCTGAAAATGGAGAAGAGGCACTCCAGAGGAGACAGAAATGTGGAACAAGATGCTGGGGAATGCAGTGCTGAATCTGAGGAATGGACGAGCTCAGAAAGTGAACCTGAGCAACCGTACTTCAGAAGCAGCTGTAGCAATACTCAGTGGAGAGAAAAGGAGGTTCCCACTAAACCACATCGGCCACTCTGTCGCTCCCCTTGCTTGGATCGCCCAAGTTTTTCACAGAGCAGTATCACACAAGACTTGAAGCTAGATGAATGCAAAACAAATTTGGACAAGGAATACCAAGCTAAAATGGATTTTGCTTTAAAGCTTGGGTATGCAGGAGATCAGATCCAGGCTGTACTGAATAAACTGGGAGCAGATGCACTCATCAATGACGTTCTGGCAGAGCTTGTGAGACTTGGCAACAAAAGTGAATCAGAGGGACAAAGCAGTGCCAGCAGTAGCGGCAGTACTCTGGTGCCAAGAGGCCCTTGCCCAAAGGAAATAGCAAGCCCTGAACTGTCACTTGAAGATGAAGTTGTGGATAACAGCGATAACTTGAGGCCAATTGTCATTGATGGCAGCAATGTGGCTATGAGGTAGGTCTCCCTGTCACAACAGTTGAGAAGAATAAATCACTAAAATATTTATGAGAAAAATCAATATTGATGGCAAAGTTATTTTAAGTCATGTAGTATATTTACACTGATAACCCATCTTTTTATGGACTCTTTAGTCCAGGGTTTTAATTACATTGTTACACCTTTATGTGCAATCTGTATTCCAATTCCCTTTACCCCGTTTTCAGACCAAGTTCTCCCCTCAAACCTTTTTGTTCCACCAATCCAGCTGTAGTGTACCTTGGTGTGCATGGGTTTAATCTTTTTGGAAGTCCTTGAATATTTATTTAATGTCCAAAGGCAACCAAATAGGGGAGGAAAACTTGGTTCTTTGTAAAATGCCATGCCCTGTATGCTGATGATACGCAGTTGACTTCAGGGTATTTTTGCTCCTGCTGATTAAGCTTGCTCAGAATGCAAAGCAGTTCAGCTGTGTCAGTACAGGGATATGCATGATCTAATTGTGCTGACTCACACAGCTGTGGCACTTGTAATTTCAGACTTGTGCACACGTGCATTTTGGTCAACACTTAATTCAAGAGGTGTTTGTCCCATGCCACTTCCAAGCATGTCTGTAGAGTTCAGCTATTTGTTTATCACTGAGAAAGTATGATTTTCTATGAGGGAGTTCTTTAAACACTCTCTTTAGCAATCAGTGATACCAAGATTTCTTGCAGTAGTGTTTGCACAAGAGATTTCCTTTAGTGTCAGCTTTCTGCTCTGAATTTGTCATCTGAATTATTATCTATTATCTTTATTTTTAAGGTATTAAGAAAGTTCAGATTTAATACATTTCTTAATACTTTGAGTGAATTAAGTGCTCTCAGATTTGAAATATATTAAACCCCCCCAAATCCTAGAAGAATATTTTATATACAGGATTTTTCAGTGCCAAGTTGTGCTACATTTATCCAGAAGATGTTTCTGTAAAGCAGCATCACCAATACTGCATTTAGCTTTTTTTCTTTCCTCTTCTTCTGGGCCTGTTGACTTTGCAATCTCTGCAGTGCTTAAGCTCCTCCTGAGCCTAATGTGGCAGGAGCTGGAGAAAAGTGTTTGTACCCTTACTATTGCAGAGGTTCAGTCTGATGCCTCATTTATGGAATCATATTATATCTCAAGTTGGAAGGAAGCCATAAGGGTTATCGAGCCCAACTCATAACAAGATGCAGAAGCATTTGAAAATCTAAAAAGATATTAAATTCTGCAAAGTCTGAAATGTACAAAAATCTAAAGAAAAAATGCTTTAGAAACATTGTGGCTTCTGTATTCATTATTTACATTGAAAGAATCTGGACTAGGCTGGTGACCCATAGTAATGCAGATGGTATTACATCTGTCCGCCTTTGGTCTGTTTCAGCGTTACTTTATGTAACATTCTGAGGCCAAAAGAGCACACATCTTGCTATGGGCCAGTCATCCGTGATGTTCCTCTATAGTAATAACACAATTAAAGTTCTGAAAGATAATCCATAGGATAATAAAAATACAAATTTCTTAACTATGAAGCATCTGCTGTACAGACTGAGAAGTGCAAAAGTTACAGACTTCTCATGCTTAAAAATACTGCAGTTATTGATGATGCAAATGGAGACTGAATATGATTCATAATTAATATTGTCCTTAGTTCCTATCAAAACTCTAACATTTATTATTTCATTTGCAGAAACTTCTTAGGCCATTTACAAAACTCAAGCCCTGTATTTGAATTGTGCTCTGTGTTTCAGAAACCAGAGTTTTGATGGGCTCAAACAACTTTGAGTTATTTCTTTCCCTTAACTAACAAAAAATACAGAATCTTTACTATTAAGGAAACATCTTATTTTGATCTGGATGTTTAAAAGCACCTCTGACCCATGGCAGCCAGCTTTGTCAGTTCATTCCTTTTTTGTTGCTGATAACTTTCTATGGTAGTATTTAAGGTAAGCTCAATCTGTTGGGGAAAGTGATATTTTTCATTGAATAAGTGAAAATTCTTCAGGTTTGGTTTGGTTTTGCTTTTGAGATAGTGAACTTATCCATTTCTAGAGTTTGAAGTAGCAGGGTTGCTGTAATTTGATGGCTGAATAGCTCTGGGCAGTTCTTTTTCCAATTACTTAAGCTGGTTGAACACAAAGGTTTAGCTGTCTTTACAGACTTCATTTCCCTTATACCCTTATATCTCTTATATAAGGAGGAAAAAACCCCACACTACCCCAAACCAACAACCCCCCAGACCAAATCTACCTTTTGTCCTTACTGTTTCTAAAACTTTTGCATGTTCTTTAGCCATGGGAATAAAGAAGGCTTTTCCTGTCGGGGGATTCAACTGGCTGTGGATTGGTTTCTGGAGAAAGGACATAAAGATATCACTGTGTTTGTACCTGCGTGGAGGAAAGAACAGTCTCGACCTGATGCACCAATTACAGGTAAAAGATGAAGGTTTTCTTTGACCCCTTGGTTAAGGAAAGAAAAGTATTGTGTTAAGACATAACCCTGTTCTGTTTGTGATGGGTACCGGTGATGGGATACACACTGAGCTGTGGATGTGGTGTTGCACTCAGTTTCACTGGTGAGGAAACAAGCATTTAGGTATCTGTACTTGTAACCAATGCTGGCTTTTTGTAGCGTTACTGGATCATTTCAACACTTCTGAGAAGTAGTCAGAATTTTCCCCTTAGCAAAACCATTGTTAAACATATAGGAACGGATTCTTAGTTGCTGGGTGAGTATATAATAAGTAGTATCAGGCCATTGTCTTGAACACTGAAAAGGCAGCATGTGTTTTGACCCATAGAGAGTACTTAGGATGTACTCTAGGCTAACAAGAAGGCTACTGTAATACAGTAATAACCGAGTTCTTGACATGTTCAGTAAGATTGGGTAAAGGTACATGGTTGTTTACAGAGGAGTAGCATGGTTCTGAAGCTTAAATATTGACTATTTAGCCAGTGCTTTGAAACCGCAGATGTATAACTTTGTATCTGGGTATTTTCTAATGACAGTGGGGACTGTGTATGAACATAATTACAAAATACTCTGTCAGAAGAGGGAGGAAGTGTCACATTGCAAAGGCTGCATTTCTTGAAAACATTCTTGAAGTTGCTCAACTGGAATTATTTTACAGATCAAGAAATCCTGCGTAAATTGGAGAAAGAGAAAATTCTTGTTTTCACCCCATCTCGAAGAGTGCAGGGAAGAAGAGTGGTTTGCTATGATGACCGATTCATAGTGAAGCTTGCTTTCGACTCGGATGGTATCATCGTATCCAATGACAACTATCGGGATCTTCAGAATGAAAAACCAGAATGGAAGAAGTTCATAGAGGAGCGGCTGCTGATGTATTCTTTTGTGAATGACAAGTAAGGGGGTTTTCTTCAGAACTAAGGGAATTTGCTAGTTCAGAATCCTCAGTAAAAACTGAAATTCACATTTCATTTCTTTCCCTTTAGGTTTATGCCTCCTGATGATCCTTTAGGACGCCATGGTCCAAGCCTTGAAAATTTCTTAAGGAAAAGGCCAGTTATTCCTGAACATAAGAAACAACCGTGTCCTTATGGTAAGTGCCCAAGTCAGATTGATTTGTTGTATTCAAAGGTAGGTGAAGCAAGCAATTAATTAGCATCTTGTCATACTGGAACAAGAAAAAAAGTGCATTTTTATTGTTAAAAGTGCTATATCCATTCTTACACCCTTCATACACATATGAGTAAAACGAGTGTAGCAGAAAATGAAGGATTACCAGATATGCCTTGTGGATAATGCAACTTTTTGCCATTTTCTTCTGGTTTATATGCAAGAAAGGAGATTCAGAACTGTACAAATTGTGTTAGAGCTGGTTTGGTTTATATAGCATTGAGTATTGATGTCAGTATTGAAATCATGAGCCAGAAGGAAGGAAAAGTGATGTGTCTTTCCCTTGATGCAGTGATATACATGGATACAGGCAGCAGAGTCTGTGACTGCCTGTATATACTATACATATAATTATTCCTTAGGGGGTTAATGTAGAAATATTGGTATTGAGAAGTGGTGAAAGATACAAAGAAAAAAAGATAGCAGCTGGTGATAGTGATGGGGTTTTGGTTTATTTAACTTGAACCCACTTTTCTTTCAGGTAAAAAGTGCACCTATGGGCACAAATGTAAATATTACCACCCAGAACGGGCAAACCAGCCTCAAAGGTCAGTAGCGGATGAGCTTCGAATAAGTGCCAAATTATCTGCTGTGAAAACTATGAGTGAGGGAGCCTTGGCCAAATGTGGCACAGGGCCATCCAGCTCCAAAGGAGAAATCAGTTCTGAAGTGAAACGCATTGCCCCAAAACGTCAGTCAGATCCAAGCATTAGATCAGTAGCTGTGGAGCCTGAGGAAAAGTTATCAATAGCCCGGAAGTCCGAGGCCAGCTCTGTCCCGTCTCTGGTTTCTGCATTAAGTGTACCAACGCTCCCTCCACCAAAAAGCCATGCAGCTGGTGCATTAAATACTCGCTCTGCAAGCAGCCCGGTGCCAGGTTCCTCACAGTTCATGCATCAGAAATCCTCACTGGAACATATGTCCAGTGTGCAATATCCTCCTATACTAGTCACCAATAGCCATGGCACCTCAGTTAGCTATACTGACCAGTATCCCAAATATGAATCACTGGGGGACCATGGCTATTATTCCTTACTCAGTGATTTCTCCAACTTGAGCATAAGTAGTATCCGTAACACAGATTATTACGGGGCTGATATGGACCAGGGGATGTATTCTAGAAACTCAAGCCCCTGTCCTGACAATTGCTTAAGCCATACAAGTAATGATTCTTATTCCTCTTACAATGACTTGTATCTGGGTGTAGCAGATGCCAGTTCAGAAGACAATGTGAAGATCCACAGACTGCCATCGCAAAATCGTCTTCAGCCTTTTTCCCATGGTTACCATGAAGCCTTAAATAGAGCTCAGAGTTATGGAAGTGAAGAGCCTAAGCAATCCCTTCGCAAACAGTCAGTTTCCCACTTAGGCCTCCATGCCCAGCATCCAGTTGTTGGAGCACGGTCCAGTTGTCCAGGAGAATACCCTGTGCCTCAAAATGTTCATCCATCAACTGCACAACCAAGCCGTGCCTTGGTCATGACAAGAATGGACAGTATTTCTGACTCACGGCTTTATGAAAGTAACCCTACGAGGCAGAGACGACCACCTCTCTGTCGAGAGCAGCATGCTAGCTGGGATCCATTACCGTGCGCATCAGACTCTTACACTTACCACTCCTATCCATTGAGTAACAACCTCATGCAGCCATGTTACGAACCTGTAATGGTAAGAAGCATGCCTGAGAAGATGGAGCAGCTCTGGAGGAATCCCTGGATTGGGATATGTGGGGAACCACGGGAACCTCATATCATTCCAGAACATCAGTATCAAACATACAAGAACCTCTGCAATATTTTCCCTCCAAGCATTGTCCTTTCTGTGATGGAAAAGAATCCCCACATGACAGATGCACAACAGCTGGCAGCTATGATTGTTGCCAAATTAAGAACAGGGCGTTAAAGCATTACAGCCTCTTTTGGATAGATGAAACTACGCAGCAGATAGGACCTGGAGGAGCACGTAAATGAAGAAGGAAGGGGCCAATCTGTTGTAAATATTTTCTACTAAGATAGTATAAATTCTGTACACAGTAGCAATCATATATATGCTGAGGCACTATATAAGAGTTTGATTGTATTGTAAATTTTAAGGTTTTAAATATAGGGATTTTTAATAGTATTTTATAGGAAATGCATACCTTGCTGCATGGATAGCTCATTAAGAACTACAATGTCACGTTCAGTGTCTCAAAGCTGTTACTACAAAATTATTGTTAGCAATTATATTGCATGTATTAGTGTACACTTTCAATTTACTTATAAATACCTAATCGGCCTTTAAAAGTAAGCTCTGTACACACCCAGATGATTTTTAGGGTTTCAGCTTTGCCATTTGACACTGCCCACTGGCATAGGAAATACTGAAGGAAAAGTAAACTTGAGAGAAATTAAAATCCTCACTTTGTAAAAGGAAAAACTGATTTCAGCTTTTGGTACTTCAATTTCAAACCTGTTCCCCAGGAGTTTCAGTGTCTGTTACAGCGTCCAATACGTTGGCTCCATCCAACAGAAGCCACGTTAGGACCAAACCCATTAAGGGGTGTGAAGGTGTGAGTGCCATTCAGTACATTAAAACAAGGTTAACTGTAGCTTCTCTCTTCAGAATCGCCTCCCAGCTCTGCACTAAGCAGCTGCTGCCCCCAGGGACCAGCCAAGCTGAAAGCAAATGGCCAGGTTTGTGTAAGTTGGATTACTCCACCTGAAGCAGCAGACACTGGATGTTTAACATAGAAGTTCATCAGTAACTACAGCCCTTGCTCTGGGGGCAAGGATGGTGGTTGAGTGAGCCTAACCTTCACGGTGGCTGTACAAGATCAACTTGAGAAGGGGCTGGAGGGGGAAGGCTGCTTCTTGAAAAGAGATGCTCCAGTTTGGGTTTATGGCAAAGCTGGGCCTGGTTTTCGCTCTTCAGATCCACGCAAAGGTGTGCATTTGCCTCATGAAGGCTTTTAGAGTTCCTGTTTCAACAGGTGAGATAATTTTGTGTGGCATTGTTTGCGCAACTGGTATCTTGCTCAGGGTGGGAACCTTTGTAGCTAAATGTCTCCAAAAGAGGCGTTTATTGTTTTTTAAGCTGCACTGACTGGACGCCCTTTTTTGAATCCATTGTATATTTCAGCATTTGGAACCATTACTAACTCGACACGGCTCGAGCTAGGACTTGTTGACTTCTACTGTAGTTTTTTTCATGAAAGTTGAGAAAGGCCTGGTTTATGGCCTTTTGTTTCTTCATGAGAAGGTGTGACACTGCCTAAATGTTTCTTACTGTGAAACACACGGAACGTGAGGCTGCAGTCAGGGTTGTTTCTGGTGTTTTGATAATGGCTTGCATGCTGCTTCCTAGTTACCCGTCTGAGGAACAAAGTTCTATCATTTCTTCCACTTGTGTTACTGTAAGGGTTAGTTTGATTCAACATCTCTTGTGGGCTCTTTATCATGTGCAAAATATGTTCCTGTCATACTAAAAACCAAACCCCAAATAACAACAAACCACACTTACAGGTGCAACTGCAGTTGACGTACTGACATTTGATAACACGGGATAAACATCCTTGTGTTGGTACAGGTAACAGACACAATGGCCACATCATCGTGTATCTAAACTCAGTTATCCTGAAGGTGAGTCTGTATTTACACTCGGTGTTTGCAAATCACTTTTAGTTGGTTATTGTCTGTTAAAGGGGAAAAAAGAGACTCTTCAGACATTTAAAACAGTTGGGGAAAAGATTTCACTCTGGACGAGTTTTCAAACCAATTCCTTAGTAACCTGCATCTTCTATTTTTAATTTGCGATTAATTCTTATTCTCTTCTCTTGCATGGTATAAAGCAGCTGAGAGCAATGCCTCAAATAACCAGAAATGACCTTTTGTTTGTTGATACAAATTGTATCTCTTTTTCTTGATTGTATAAAAACTGTGTATAAAAAGAAAATAATAATCTCTAGATTAACTTCAGTATTACATTTTCACCACACCGTGTGTGACACCGTGTGTCACAGGGAAGTAGCCCATGAGTAATTATGGATCTTTTTTATTTCAAATGGGCACTTGTAGTTTATAGACAAACAAGGACAACTTTTCAGAACCAGGTTATTATGTGCACAGATACTGTGTGTACACCTCAAAGCATTACATAGTTATCTTTAGTCTATTTATTAAGCAGATACCTTCTTGCACTAAACTTTATGTAAAGATGTTGCTGTTAACTCATCTGCATGTGTTTAAAATGTGACAATGATTGCTAGAGACCCTGCTTTATTCTGAACCCATTAATTTATAAATTCTTTAGGTAGAAAATGAAGTTTATTGTGCACTCACGTCTTCCATCTTGCATGGAATTAAATATTTGTATGTAGAAAACCGTTTGTTCCCTTTCTCTCCACTTATAAGCTATTTTAAGAGAGGTTTAGGAAGTGTTTTTGATGTTTTCTGATGTGGAAAACTGAGCAGAAATTTCCGTAAGAAGTGTTGGCTGGTTCATGGAGACACTCATTGCTGTAGCATTGTCTGGTCCTTTTAATTCTCACTGACTTTGTCTTACTGATAGAGTAATTCCTTTTTAAACACCGGGCATGCTATGCCAATACAAACCCAGCACACCATTTCCCTAAGGCAAACTGTCTTTCCCTAGGAAGCTGTTGGCATGTGCCCTGCACAGAGCTACACAATGGGCAGTGCAGCCTTGTGGAAATGGATTGCAAGTTTTCTGCTCCTTTAGTCCTCCTTAGAGGTCAAAACCCCATTGTCTGTGATGTGCTCTTTCCTAATCGACTACTTTAAGTGGTTAATATGTCATCCCCATCCAGTTTCAGATATGTTTACAAGCCAATTCAAAACACTGACGCATTCGTTCATCTTCAGCGCATAAGCTTAGATTTCTTCTTACATGGAAGAGTTGATCTTATTAACACCTGATCATAACTGTCTATATTGTAAATATAAGACTTTGTATAAATGCTCTTTTTGAGAGCATGGTATTTAAATGTTTTTAAAACTGTAAGAGAACAGTTCTAGAAACTCTATTTTAATAAAATCCATGGAATTACAGTTCTAGATGAAGGAAAAAAGAGCGGGAAGGTAAAATCCTGGCCTACTGCAATCAGCAGTTGTTAAGCAGTAGACTTGATCAGTGCTTTCCTGGGGCCAGAGCGTTCCCTGGGAGTTCTGATTTACTGATCTCTCATCTTTAGCTATCTTCCATATAATTTGTCACTTAGAAGTGTATAACCCTCAATTCATAAACCATGGGGTGTCAGTCTGAGTTATTTAATGTTCTTTTTTGTAAGAATGACATGTCAGTAATATATGAAATTGTACATAAAGATGACTTCACTCCTGTTAGTCCTGTTGTGGTCGTATTGAGCTGCAGTCGTTGGCTTTCTTCATTTGTAGAATTAAACATTCCTGTTTAATGGTTGTAAAATTTTATAAATCTCTTTGGGTTTTTTTGGTTGACCCAAATATAATGTAAGTCTTAATGACAAAACGAGTGAAAATGGATGTTAAACCAGTACGTGGTATTCGTAAACCTCGGTAGTAGTAAGCGTGCACTGCTCTAGCTGCTGCTGCATGTACCCCATTCACTAGCATGAGTCTGGTTAGCTTCTGTATAAACGCTCAAACTGTGAATTTAACAGCAGAAGGTGTGGGTATGGTTGCTGAGAACAAGCAGAAGGAGCCTCATTACAAAACCAAACCCAACCCATCGCTGTAGGTGAGTTCCCCCGTACGTACCTGTCCTGCCAGTTTGCCTGAAGCGGTGAGTTTTGGCAGTTTGAGATTGTGAATGATCAAGTCAGAGCACACAAAGAATCTGCCCAAATAATTCAGTTCCAGAATCATTGGTGACCTGCACTTGGGCCTGTGCTGCACCCACCCCCCCCAAGCAGGAACATTTCAAGGGACGCATTCTGACTACAGTCATTGTTAAAGCTCCGTGCTGCAGGGAGGGAACTCATCCTTTCTGTGCGACTTTGCTCCACAGAGCTGAAGTATTACTTTAAGCTTGACTTGCCCTAAGTTTACCCGAAGCGTTAGTACTCCAGGACTTGTCACTGTTATTTCTACAGTGAGTGTTCAGCTTTAATACTCCTCTTACATCCCCGTAGCTTGTCTGTGTGACAGAGCCTTTATTAACTGTTCTCTGGCAGTATTTCAACTGGAAAAATACAAGTGCACTGTCACTTCAGTTATTCTCATGCCAGTGTCTGGTAATTGAAGAGCCATTATACAACACCTATGATTTTGGTCTGTGGTATTTAACATTTGTAATGTATTAGAAATAAGAAGAAACTAAACAAAATCTCAGCTATTCCCTGTTCCCCTCCGCTCTGCGTACCAAGTTTGCACAATTATTTAGTAACATGAAACCTGTTCTACTTTATATATCTCTATATTTAAACTTGCTTATTTAATAAAATTGAGAGCCATTGGATTATTTGTTTCTAGCTTTTTATTTTGTAACCCTCTGTAGAGGGGAGCCCCAGAAGCTGCTCTGGCCAAAACAACTGCTCTGCTGTGGCCAAATTGTTTCTCAATAAATACCCAGATTCTGAAATCATTCCTAATGCTCAGAGCTCCCATCTGCTGAAAGCCGTGAAGGAACAGGACAAAAGTGTTACTTTCCTTTAAAAAGCAGAAGAAAAAAAGTATTGGAGTCCTGCTGTGTTGTCCCAGTAACGTCCTTTATCAACCTCTGTAACACACACATTTCTTTTGCTATTTAAACACTTCATCATTTCCCTTACTCTGGGGGACCTGATCCAGTTTCATTTATTACCATTGCTTGGACTCCAGGTGCTTTAACTTGTTGGGTGGGGGGGGAAGGAAGTAAACCTAACAGAAGGAAAATGACACACAAAGTTCATCTCCATCTGGATTTGCCTGAACTTCTCACCCTTACCAGGTTTGCTGTCACAATGGCCAGGAACCAGGTTCAGGGACAGCACAAACCCAAACAGAACCAATAAAAAACCCATATCACAAAGGTGCTTTTTCCTAATCTCAGGCCCTTTGTACTCAAATTCACATCCTCAAATTCACCATTCCTGAACAGAAATACAGACTAGATTCTGTAGGATATTCTTACTGTTCCAGGTGTCCCCCAACACCATAACCCCTGGGTAGAGCTGAAGTCCTTGTCAGAGCAGCTGCCTTTGGGAATAAGAAAGGAGAACAGTGAACACCTGGAACAGCCAGGAACAAATGCCCAGAAGGTTCCACTACTTCCAATTGCTTCCATTGAAAAGAAACTCGGTCCAAAAGCCAAAAGCGAGGTCAGAGGCCACAAAAGCAGCAGCCCCAGGCCTTGACTTCCTCAGCAATTCCTATTTGTGTGATTTATTCCATAGAGCCCCAGCTTCTATCTCCAATCCTTTCTTCCCTTTGGAGATAATTTTTCCAGACAGTGAAAATCTGTCTGGAGAGACGGATTTCCAGGGAGAAAGCAGCCTCCAGCAGTGCTGCCCAATGCAAAGGAAAAATGGAGTAATTTGGGAATACACCAACATTGCCTTTCCTACCACAGCTCCCAGTGTGCTTCTAGCAAAGAAAGTATTTGTGTTGAAAACAAATGTTACCAAGTAAACTTCTACCAAGGGGAAAAAATGCTACGTAGCACAGCGTGTGCCAGCATCAGCCTGTCCTGTGTGAGCTGTGTTTGCACTCACAGACCTCAGAAGTACCAAACAGGATAACTTAGGGTATGAAATTACTTGCCAAATACAGTGAGAAAAAAATCCTCTTCACTCAAAATGTCCTAAATAAGCATGAGAATGTCCTAAATAATGCTGGGTAAAAGGAGAAATCT
>JANHGB010054865.1:20279-43338 GCA_026283785.1 Coracopsis vasa
AATGTAATCACCGCAGCATGTGTTATTGATTTTGTAATTGCTTCTTGAATGGTTTGGGCCCCAAGATTGCTACATTTGTGAGGATGTCATTTGGGTTATATATATATATATAACCCAATATTTATATATATATATATAAACTAATGGATGATGTATCTTTTTATAGGGAAAGCCCTCTAATATCTCAGTTTAAGATGAAAGACTTGTCCCAGAAGGCCTAGTTGGTAATAGTTTCCAGCAGGAGTCTTTCACCAGTGCTTCCTTTGTATAGCTTATTTTAAATGCTTTTGTTGCTCACTGTAAAGTAGTGGTGAGGCCAAAGGTATGGACATTGTCCATGTAAATGTGGTTACAGCATCTGAACTGGAGCGTGTGGCTTGCTTTGATGCTTCATAAAGTAGCTGATACTGTCTTGTCAGTTCTAAAATCGGAGTAGTTTTTTCTGGGTGCTAGCTGAATATCACTTCATGTATGTCTCAAGACAGGCTGAAAGGGCTCCAGTATATTTGGGGTTAAACGGCAAAGTGAGTAAAGAGGTTGCATGGGCATTGTATAGATGATGTGTGCACAGAATTGCTCCATGTGAAGGGAACAGTTTCTTCTTGGATAGGGTGGAATTTAGGTTATCTTGTGTGAGTTCTATCACAACATCATTTGCACCAACCAGAAAATCCAGTTTGAGGTGTCAGTTAAGCTTGAAGTACAGTTGGGGGTCAGACTTCTGATACATCTGAAGTCTTGGAGTGCGGTTTGAGTAGGGCTGGCATTGGCATATTGGGAATCCTGAAGAGAGGTACTGCCTAGCTTGGGTGGTCTCCCTGTTCGCCAGCATGATGACTACTCTGCATCATCATAGTCTTGTGAAATGGCTGATCTGATAGCTCACGACTGCAAGGAAAGGTTGGTCCTGTTGCCCTTCCTGCTTTGTCTGTGTGTTCCCATGCTCTCTCCTGCATGAGGTCTGGTACTTGTCCAACCCCTTGGTGGTCTGGTTCAGCATGCTCATTTATGAGAAAAGCAATGCAGCAAGGAGGGTTAGAAACATGCAGCTATGATTAGGAACTTACAGAGTCAGACCTCTAGCAGAATCAGCCTATGAACCTCAGCTGTCTTGGAAAGCCTCACATTATTGATATCCGTGTGGTCTGAGCTCCGTCTTTTAGAGGATTTTGTAGGAAGACTTAAGGCACCCTTCTGGAGGTATGAATTAACACAGAGATCTGATTTGAAGAGAAGCTGTACTGGCTTGCCTACTCCGAACACCTAAAACACCCTATTTTTCCTTTTCTTAGCAGCTTTCTTTGGCTCAGCCAGAGGAAGTAAGAATGAGTTCACCTGGCTTTAGATGTCTAGATTAGAGCTAGTCAATTTGGGCTTGCTTTAAATCAACAGGGAGAAATAGATCCTTTAAAATGCTTTTCATCTGGCATGGGTTTATATCTGCTTTAGCATGAGGTTAATCCCACATTAATGACATCTCTCTTTCTAGCCTGAATGTGTGAAGAGCCTCAGATGTCTGTAAGATGACATCTGCATTTGGTCAAATAAATCCCACCCTTGGAGCTGCTGCACTAACATGATGAACCAAGATGAATGGCTTCAATTAATAACAACAATAATAATATAGACTCTGTAGCCTAAATATAGAAAATAATTTCTGATTTTTTTTTTTTTTAAGATGTCTGCCAGATATTTCCTCAGTATTGGTCAGAGAATTTTTGATTCAGTGTGGCTCATGGTAAATAGTTGGTTGCCAATGGTCAGGAGCAGTGGTGGTATCTCCTTTAGGCAAGCTGAACGAATATGCTCTTCCTGCAGGTAAAGGCTGATAGAAGAATTTTCCAAGGTGAAGGTTTGATTTTGTTCTTTCAAATGAGATCAAAAGCAGTACTTCTGTTGGTGGTATCCTTTGTAAAAGCACAATGGCTGCAACTTTCTGGAACTACTCATGACCCCCAAACTTACTCTTTATTAGCATTTCTCATTCAGCTCAAGCTGAAGCAAGCAAATGAAACTAATTATTCCTGAAGTTGGATATTGCCTTCTTGAGCTTTATGAGCCTATTTTTCTGAAATTAGAAATTGCCTATGTGGAATGTTTCCAGCAAAACTGCTTCTACACCCACAATTTTTACAGTCACATAAGTGCTTTGCAAGCTACCTTTGCGTAGGCACCAGTGACATCCAGTGGCCAGCGACCTGATCACAGGTCTTCTCCCACAGCCTGTCTCACCTGGGACATCTCTCCCTTGGCTAATTTTGTCTGATTTAATACACTTGTTCTGCTCAGGTTTGGGTTGTTTAATTATCTTTTCTACCCACCCCCCTGCCCTGAGACTCTAAAATCTTCAGGTAGATCTTCGCTGAAACTCCAGCAGGGACTATAGAAATCTAATGATAAAAATTAAATCTAGATTATTCTCTTTAATGTAAATATTTTGATATGGCTGTCCACAAACATGGCTGTCTAAACAGGGATTGAAGAACAAGGTGTAGGTATTGGCGTTGGAAAAGTTTGGCCTTTGGATTCTCTACAGAACACGGAATACAAAAAGCCTATGGGAAATGGACCATAACAATAGAGACCCTGCATGTATTGTTTTATTATTGACTTACTTACTTTCAAGGCAGTGGGTCTGGTCACAGGTGAGTCAGTTCATTACGTGCTAAGACTGAAGAGTGGCTTTTATACTCCCAGAAGTAAACATTTTTAGGGTTAGATTCATAGTTATCCAACTCTAATTGCAGAAAAAACTGCTGAACTGGTGGTGCACATTTAGACAACTTGTACCTCCTCTGTGCTTATATAGTCCATGAGCCTTTCTTACACAGTGACACATGGTCCACCTTAATTTTAAATAGGTACTTCTTTCAGTTATATCAGCTACTTAAATTTATTTGCAGTCAATTCATATTGATCACAACTCGACCTTACAATGACCTTGAGCAAAGGTACTCTGTGACTGCTATAGATATTGTGATCAATACTGAAGAGCAATTGACTACACCTACTTACTGATAAATGAAGTTTTAAAAAAAAAAGTGCACTATTTTCAGAAACAAAGATAACTGCTCATTTAGTCGACTGTTTGCAAAGGTTTAATATTGATACATGAAGTTGTAATGACATCCTTGGGCATTCTCAAATGGTAGAAAACAATAGGGTGCAGAGTCACTGTAGCACATTAAGGAGAAAGAATCATTAGTTCCCAACTTCAAATAAGAAATTTCATGATATTTATGACAACAACACTGAGAACAAATACACTTACTTAGCAGTACTCATCAGAGACGGCATGTATCAAACTGTGCCTCTTTTCTTTATGTGTGAGCCAGGTCTAGTGAAATAAAACACTATATTACTGTGCACGGAACAAAGCCTTTAGTACCACTTATTTTACTTTAGTACCACTCTCCTTTGCACATTTGTGCCTGAATTAAATTGCGCATCCCCAGGTATAACCAACTGTAATCATGAGGAAGAGATCACTTTGGTCTCAGCACATCTGCTGCATATTGATACGCCTCCCCATGCTGCCTGAAGTTGAAAGGGAAGATGTGAGGGACATTTTCCTCTGCTATTCTTCTTGCTTTGCTCAGAGTCCTGCTGAGCATCGGGAACTGACTACCGGCAGCTGAGACGGCAATAAATGAATGTCCATTGGCAAAATGGAAGCAGGCTGCATGGGAGGATGGCTTCATCCCCAAATCCAATGGTTTCTGTACAGGGGAGACTGCTCCCAGTGCCTGGGAATGAGGAGTGATGCTCAGAGGATGCTCCAGAGACATGGGAACAGCATTGCTCACAGAGGCACAAGTGGAGCTCATTCCCTACCAGTGTCCCTGAGCTTGCTTTGCATCAACGCTGCTTGCAAAACAAGCTGGGTCTGACGTTTTACATGTACATGCCAGGGTTGTTTTTAGTTTCTTTTTTTCTTTCTTTTTTTTTTTTTTTTAAAGTGAATTTTTACATTTGTGACATTCTTGACAAAAGAAATTAATTAAATGGCAGGATGGCTAAAGCTATGCAAATCAGGAACAGGAGGGGAAACATTTTGCAGGCTCAGACCTCCCATAGATCTCCCTGCACTCTTCAGTGTTTTCCCCGGGCACTTGAATTTCTCTCACCATCCCCAAAGTTAATCTCCTGATTGTATTTCTTCAGTCCCACTCAGTAAGCATGTTTGTTCTTTTTTTTTTCTTTTTTTTTCTTTTTTTCCTTTTCATTTATTTATTTATTTATTTATTTATTCCTCCACACTTCCATGTTTTTTGTAGAGATGGTGTCCTTTTCCAGGCTCCCTCTACATCTTACACTTCAGTCAAGCTATTTGTTAATAAACCTGTGTTTTCAGTGTGTTGGTACATCAATAAAGTACAGAGGGGTTCATTTAGCATTCTGGGAAATCCTTTGCTGTATTGAAGAACTGTAAATCTCCATTATTGCTTCCCATAGCACAAACAAAGAATAGCTTCTTGCCTTTGCAACATTATCTTTGTTAATTTTTAAGGGTGAATGTGTACCTATTCCCTAGCAAAGAGTTTATGCATAGCCCAGGTACCAGGCATTAATTGGTTTGGGGGTTGTTTGGGGTTTTTTTGGGTTGGGGGTTGGGATGAGGTGATATGGCTTCAGCTGGTACTTGGAAATTCAGCAACAGTGAAGGGAAGCCGGGGTGAGTGCAACAGGAAGCAATATTGAAATGGTCGGATGAAAATGATCATTAGGACTTCAAGATTTTTTCCAAAGTGAACCCAAACTGGAGACTTTAGCAATAAGTCCATGACTGATAGAAGAGGTGTGTCACCTGTTACTACATGGCTCATCCTGTTGCATTGCAATTGCCTGCCTGGAGACATTATGGTGTATTACATCTTTTTGTTATCAAACTGTGTCATGTTGCATCACATTCAGAGGCAGCAGGATGGAGATGTTGCTGACATGTTGCCTGTAGCAGATGCAATGAGACGTAGCATCCAAAGCACATACCTGCTTTTAGTTAAGGTTGTATTTGCTCAGAGTGTATTTTGACATATCTACAGAGGGTTCGAAGCCATAGGTAATCCCTTCTGTGTTTGCTAGCTCTCACTCACGGCAAAAATCTTTCAGTTGGACTAGGAAGAAATGAGAGCTTTAAATTACCTTTGCTTATTGTGGTGTCATCAAATGGATATGAAAACCTGCTTAGTCTAGTTAGTGCAATAAATGCATGAGATCTGGGACCATTTGGGGCTCTGAGAGGTTGTGATGCGTTGTTTTTTTGTTTGTTTGGTAGATTTTTTGGGGGGGTTGTTTATTTGTTTTTAAACCGTAATCCCAAAAGCTTGAATAAATAAAGCTTCTAGTTATTTTGTAAAAACTTGTGTAAAAAGGAATAAATTCTGGTAAAAGTATTAAGATTGGTCTTCTGATCTACTAGAAAAAATGAGATGTATGAAGGTGGTTATATTAGAATGGTAATAATATTTCCCCCTATTAATTAATCTTGAATTATAGCAATTTTTTTAATATGAATGCATGTGGCATTCATGGCATGCCAAATTAATTCTTATGATCAGAATCACTGCAATGAATAGTAAATGAATTTATAATGATACGATACTTAAAAGTGTTACCACAAAAAAAAAAATTAAAGGCCATCATCAAAACTGCAGCCTAATAATAAAGCATTGTCCAGCAAGATGGTGCTAGCTATGACAGTCAGTGGTAATCCTTTATTTGTTCTTTTGTTTGATCTCTTACTCTCCCAGTTCTTCTTGTTGGAATAATATGTATGTGATACAATGAATTCATGGATTTTCTAATATTGGTGGACAGTATTGCCCCATATTCTCATTGGACTCATTTCTCACATGCTTAGGTTTTCATCCTTTGGGGATCAGCAGTCAGTCATCCAGGAAAGCCTTATATCAGATTTTGTTAATAAAAACCCAAACCCTTATACCAGTCTTGGGACTTTCTTGTGTTAGAGAGATTTCAAATGTCATTAGAAAGACAAAAGCAACAATGGGTTGTGTATAAAGAAAGGCGGGTGTTATGTATTAGGGAATGGGTTGTACACTGGTAAAGCATTCAACTTTTTAGTTTGCATGGTTATTTTCTTTAGTCGCTTTGCTAGGGATCTGGATGAGGCTCTCACCAGAGCTGAGAATAGGAAGACTGTCCTGCCGGGCTTCCCTCACTAAACCTAGGAGATACAAAAAGGTAAAAGGAGAGAGGTAAAACTCAAGATGAATGAATAGTATAGAGGTATGAAGGGTAGGACCACAGTGTGAAGGGTAATCTGACAAGTGCATGGTGTGGGTCAGGGGTAACTCCAGGGGTGGGGTACAGCACAAAGGGGTGGGGTACAGCACAAAGGGGTGGCTGATGGGTGGGGATGAGGACAAAGCCACACTAGGATGATGTTATCAAGGAGAATGGCAGAAAGTAGGAAGGGAAGAAGAACAAAACCAAGAGAGGCAAATGAGCAAGGAGAGCAATAGTGGAGGTTGTTAGGTGATGGGAAAATTAATACTTTATAGGACATACAAATTTCATCTTGGTTGGTTGGTTGGTTTGTTTTTATCCTTCCTGTGAACTTATACTGGGAAAACCTGTCCAGAAGGTGCATTACCTACCTGGAGTGTTGGGCTATGGCTCCTGGACTGTCACGCAGCCTTTGAAGTAAAAGGAATTACCTGTGCCATACTGGTATAGCTGACAACTTAATCTGCCTTAATTATACTCTTTAGTACATGGTCTTTCCGGTGATTTGAGGGTGGGAGGTTCAACAGGAAATAAAGGTCAACTGCTTTCCCTTCTAGTTGGAATACGAGAGAATTAGCTGGATGACATTAGGAGAGTTTCTAAATATCTTTCCTGCCAATATTTGATTAGGGACTTTAATTTCATTAGACAAACTGATTTTTTCATGCATTGCTCTCTCTTTTTAATGTGTAAATTACATGGGATTTGAGTCTCATTACAGCATTGATATGGGTGCTGCCTTTAAACAAACAGTGGGACCAGTGTCGTGCTTGTGGACAGGTCTGCTGAGAAAAGCTTTGTGTTTTGCTCCAGGAAGTGATTTCTGTAAATACACAGTTATACTGCGCTGGTTGATGTGCCTGTGCATATGGTCCAGCATCCTCTTGAATGCTCTTTCTTGGGAGAGAAAATTCCAGTAACTGACCTGGGTCTCCTGGTTATGACATCCACCAAAGTAGGACTGTATAATGTGAAGCACAGTTTAGGTAAAATTGTGGGATGGAGTAATAGAGGATGCAGTTTAATAAATATGTGACTAGTTTGAACCTGAACAGATTAGCTGCAATGATTACAGGGCAGCCTTTGCTTTTCCAAATCAAAAATTGCCATAATTCATTATCTTTTTGTAGCATTTATTTTGGATAGTTTACATCTTATGCTGTGTGCACCAGTTGTGCATTAATATTGTCACTCATCCTAATGAGAAGGAACCATTTCATATTACTTTTACTGAATAAATGAAGAATCTAAATAATAAGGAAAGGTATTTAATTTTTTTTTTTTTTTTCCATGGCCTCATTCATGGCAAAATGTAACTGAAAAAGAGAAGTAAGGTGAAATTTCCAAGTACTTCTGTAATTATGAATGAGTTTTTTCAGCTACAGTCCTACAGCCTTGTGCGTATGTATGCAATCATAGTGCATAATGTTCCTAGCTGCCTAGTGCTGCTCTGTATGCCCAATAAAGCTTTGGAGGATGTAACTGCTAGTGTTAAGCATAAGTAAAATAAAAATCAAAATACTTTGGTCCCAAAGTCACATCAGTTGAGGCTGAGATGACATTAAAACTCATACATGAAACTGAATTGATTCTGTTTTACTGTCTTCTCAGAAAATACAAGTGCTGAAGGAAGTGAGCTCAGTTGTTATTGCCAGATAAAACTCTCTGCTTGGAGTGGAAAAAAAGTAGAATTAAAAAAGTGTTGTTGTCACATAGCTTTTTAAAAAGGAAAACATAAGCCTCTATTATTGATGTGGCTTTAGGAACATCCATAATTTTTTAGGCTTGTGTTTTGGTAAACAAACATGTTGACAGAATTTCTATAATTGTTTTGGAAACATTTTTATTAAAAAGATCTTATTTTGTACAATATTTAGTAGGTCTGTTCTGAACTGAATCAACTTTGATATTTCAAATGTTTTATGTTAAAAACTTCAAACCAGTTCTATACGGGGTAAGACTGAACTGAGCATCTTGGCAGAGATCTGGGTAATGCTATCCACTGGAAGAGCCAAGGAAAAGCAAAGTCTACTGCTTACTGAAGTGATCAACAGTTTAGCATTAATAGGGTTGCAATATTGCATGGTTTAGCCAGATTGTAACGTTCTGTTTGTCAGAATTGTTAAAAGTTGAATTCTGGATTCAGTTCTTTGATGCACA
The DNA here is from genome assembly GCA_026283785.1 of Coracopsis vasa. NCBI lineage: Eukaryota > Metazoa > Chordata > Aves > Psittaciformes > Psittacidae > Coracopsis > Coracopsis vasa. Next base: position 28,689 of record JANHGB010054865.1, read on the forward strand.
GGAAAAAAAATAATTCATGCATGGAAATACTTCAGTTTAAAGTTTCCAAATGTTTGTGAGTTCACAGAAAAGTAAAATCAATTTTGCACTATAAGAAATGAGCAAAATTTCTTTATCAAAAGCTGCTTTTCTGCAAAATTTTGCAAAGTTGCTACGTCAGACAAATGAAGTATTTTCCCCCTTATTATACAGTAAGTATGGGTTTATTTATACTGAATATAACATCATTTATATAATAATTTTTCTTGGAGTGCTTGGTACTGTACAAACCACAAAAATTTTTGCTCCAATGACCTTGTAACATAAAACTGAAGGAGCAATCACACTGCGTTATGTGCCAGTGTAGTGAAAATTAGTTTTGCCCTGCCTAGGCAAAAGGATCTCCCATGTCATCCAAATTACAGGACTGGGGCCCGTATGCATGCACTCAGCCTGTTTGTTTCTGCCATACGAATGGTAATCCTGTAAAATATTTTTAAGGGTTGATGTCCTTTTTCCCTCAGCATTTGTGTGTTTTGTTGGGTTTATTTATGTATTTATTTATTTAATATTTCTCTCCTGAGTAAAATATATCCTTTCAACAGAGTTGAAATGAATTATGTTAATCTTCCAACACAAATATGAAACACTTTCAGTTGTTTTGCCCGCTTAAAAATTAGTTGTCCAGCTTAAAAAGCAGAGATCAGTTTACAGGCAGGAGAAAGTGTTTGTTGGGGTGAGGTACACAGAAAGAAACATGGGTGTTTGGCCAGGTATTAAGGATGAACTTGAAACTTGTAGCATTTCTTCTTCATCTTGTTCTTTAAATCCAGGCTTATTTCTGATTTACACATTTCAAAGCTCATGCAGCCAAAGGAGGGAGATTTTTTAGCAGTAGGGGGTGAGCGTATTAAAATTCATTATGATTCTCTTTATTGAAAGGAGTAAACAAGAATCAATTTTCTTTACTAAAGAAGTTGACCGAGTTGCAGGTTCATCTAGGACAAGATGAACTTTTATAGAGAGTTAACCCAAGAAATGAGGGATTCACAAAATTAGTGTGACTGCTTTCAGCTGGAGCCTGGGAAGTGTGCATTGGTCAAAACAAAGGATTTCGTAGGTTTTGCTTTTAACAAATCAACAGAAGGACCTCAAAAGATGCATGGTTGTGTATTTTCTAAACAAATAGTTGAGCATTTTTTTTTTTAATAGAATAACCATGAAGTGGAGCAGGGAGCTGTTGCAAAGACTAGATTGACCAGGATGGCCATGAAGGCACCTTGAGTGACTTATATTACCCCCTCCAAATGCCATTTTCCTGCTTGCTTGCTGTCTGAGAGATTGATTTTGCGCATGATGGAAGAGTGGACAGGCCCTGCTTTCTGTGTCTGGGGAGGGCACTGGATTTCCCTGAACCCGGGAGATTATGAGCCCTATGAGCCCTCTCCTCCTATTTGAAGCATATGATATCAATATCAATGGTTTTGGTAAACTGAGGGCTCTCAAATGCATGTATCACACTAGGCTCCATGGAGTCTATGCTCGGTGGAGATGTATAGGCAGAGATGGAGGGCTGCCAAGAATGGCTTCTGCTCAGGAGGGCGAGTGCTGTGCTGTGTAATGGCTTAGATTGGTTTCAGGGCCTTCCTGTAGCTAGTATTTGTTACATTTCCACAGAATATAAAAGTTGTCTTGCATTTCAGGCTAACTTGGGCTTCTTTTAACCTCAGATCATCTGGCTTTCATAGGTATTGGTCATACCGTAAGCTTAAATATTCTTTTTCTCACATGTTCCCTTTCAAACACGGTCAAGGCAGATTTTTATTTTTAAACATTTGGAGTTTGTTTTCATAAAGTTTCTCCAATCAAGACAGTATCCAAGCCATTTTGGTCTGTAGTCATACATCCAGAATTACTACATTAGCTCTTAATAAAGAACTCATGCAAAAACCAGATTCCCTTCGCACTAACTACAGAAACATGTTACAGGAATGTGACCATATAGTTGTGTGGAAAATGATATTACTTGCAGAAGATTTGTTGTCACATAACAGCCTTCTCATCTGCTGATTACTATCTTACTTTTATTGTGCGTTTTCCTTTGTGTAGTGACTGTGATACTTTCAAAATTGTTTTAAATCCCTGCAGTAAAACAAAATAATAATAGTAATAATAATTAAAAAAAAATCCTGAAATGCCTTTGTTAGGAGCAACCTAAATGCAAGCTAAAAGAAAATTTATACATATGCTGTATATTAAGCTTAACCAGGGTAACGCCCCTTTCCTTTGGTTTTTGGAAAAGAGTCCCGCATTGTCACATATAAAGGGACATTTCATCACTGATTTTCATTTTCATGAGATTAAAAGTGAAACATATAACCACAAAGCTGGTTTATGTCATCCCCTGTTGGAGCCAGCAGTAATGCCAAAAATTAGATATTTGATAGGTTTGTGAGAGAAACAGATGCAGGAGGGATGCCATTCCCACAATTTTAAACTCCTTCTTATCTTTAAGCTAGAAAGAACATTCCAGATGAAGAAAATCTATCTTATTGGCTTTAGAATATAGAGGAAGAAAGTTGCCAACAAAGAAAAAAAAAAAGAAAAAAAAAAGTTAATTTAAACCCAATGTCAGTCTTGGGGGATTATAAGCCATAATTGAGGGAGACTGTGTATGTGTGGATATACACTCATATATGTGTGCATATGTACAAAATAGGCTGAGATGGAGCGTTTCTTTTCCTTTTTGATCTGCTCAGTGTAGCCTACAGTCTCGCTTTGGCTTCTTTAATACTTTTGGGGTGCAGAGATGAGGGATAGTAAAAATTAACAGAAGAATCTCCCCCAGACATGCACCCAATAAACTCAGCAAAAGCTAAAGCATCCAAAAAGTATTTTTTCGGCTTTTGTTTTGGAAGCAGTTTGTATGTCCCTGTTCTTTTTATTTCATTCTGCCAGCTGTCTGCTAAACAAATCTAGCCAGGTGGGGCTTACAACCCATGACTAAAAAACCTACTAGTGCAGCTGTCCAGCTTGCCTGGAGGAAGAATTCTAACAAATGGCAGGAATGAAAAGATTGGTTCTGTTTTCAAGAAAGTAGCTATGGTACCTTCCTTGCTTCGGGTTTTTTTTTTTTTGTTGTTGTTGTTCTGCTTGCTTCAGTTAACTCATGGCCTCCTAAGGTTTTACAGAGTAATGGAAAATCCACTTCCATGGTTTAGCATTTAACACACTTTTTGGTATTGCTTGGGCTTCTTTTCTTTCCCCCTCCCCCCCACTCCGTAATGATTTTATTCTGTTAGACACATAGGGCAGCTGCTTTGGGTGTTACTAAGTGTAAAATAATCTGACACTTTCCCTACAAATCACTGGTAAGCCATATAGTAGCTTAGCTGGGTTTTTAAATATTCAGGAGTTGAATATATAACTAGTGAAGGGTGATAGTTGGTATTGTTCATCCACAAGCTGGGGACAGAACAGGCTTCTTTGCACTGCTTCATCAATCGACCTCAACTGTGATTTTCTAGTCAGCAAATGAGTGCTTCATTTTCTGTGTCTGTGTTGAGCTAAACAAGAGCTGGGCTAAAAATTACCAAACTGCCATCTGATCTATATTTCCAGCATTAGAAGATTAGCATGTGAGCCACTGAACCACCGAGGAACCTTCCCTCACTTCTTCCAGAAAACAGAATGTGTGAAAGGTGTTTGTCACCAGCTTCCACTTAAGAAATTCAGTCAAAAATCTCCTCTACTTTTTGTTAGATAACAGCTTCACTAAAAAATTGGCTTTTGGCCCAATCCTGCCTCTTTTGAAGCTGGCAACATCTTGTTCTTTTGACAATTTTGGTGTAGGTCCATGTTGATTGAGACTGATCCTTACTGAATTGCTCAATAAAGAAGTTGAGGGCTTTTTTCTCAGGTATTGCTCTATGTTTCATGGGTTCCAGCTTCAAAGGTGCACATGGCATTAACATCTCTCAGGGTCAGGGTGATGCCTTGCAGTAAAGCTGCAATACAGGCTTTGGGTTTGGTCCAGAGATAGTAAAGTATTCATGCCTATATAGGTGTCTGAACCATGCCACTGAAATCGGTGGAGCTACAGTTTTAATCAATTATTGCCTGTATAATGGTAGTAAATCTCAAATGAGGTTAGGACTTCTTCTTGGTGGACAGTCTATAAACAAGTCACTGTGCTTTAAGTAAAGCATGTCTTTAATTACTGAACTCCAAACATGCTAAATTCTTGTAGACCTGATTGCAGTGACTTATCTGTTTCCTTACTAGCATATCAACAGATCTGTACAAAAGACCTGATAAGCAAGATATGGAAGTACTTGCAAGCAGAGGGTCCTACTGAAGTTTCCAGAACATGTAGGTGCCAGGTCTAAATGTACTCACCTTATTGCATGTTTAGAGCTTTGCTTTGGGAAGCAGCAAGACACATTCAGAACTTGTCATTTATCCCTTTCTGTTGTAATTATCTTCACAACAAAAAGTGGATGCAAGAGGGATGCAATGATGTCCACGCCTCTTTGTAGCAAATACACTTCTCTGCACTTTACCTAACCAGTGTGGTCAGATAATGACCCCTTTCTAGTCAATTTGCAAGATTGAGACCTCATCCTGTGTCCACAAAGGTAGTGGGGGAGCAATGCTGACTGCCTGGGCTGCACGAGTCAAAATGGCACCCAACATGGGAAGGCGAAGCCAGATTGCTGTTCCTGGCGCCGTTATTTCCTTTTGTTGTATAACAAGGCATGAGTGATATTGGTTGGGATGCTCACAAGCCAAGAAAAAAGAAGGCCAATTTTTCATGAGGAAATTGAAGTGCTGATGCAGAACTAACCCTCACGGTTTGTTGTTATTTAATGAAGAAGCAGTGAGTGGGGGATTTTGGCAAAACTCAGTGTGTAAGCATAGCAATTGTAATGACATTATTTAGCACACAATGGAGTAACAAAGGCACTTAAATGCTATGATTAAGAACGGTGCTAAGATGCTTGAATAGCAACTAAAAAAAAAAATGTTACTATGTTATTCTGAAACCTCACATAGAAATATATTTATTTTACTCTTCTTCATTCAGTTATTCCTACTGCAGAAATCTAGAATGGCTCCAGAAAAAAAAACTGGAATTATCTTCTTTTGGTGGTATTCTGCATTAGAGACTCTGGACATTGTTATCAATGTCAGCTTTTTACGTGTTTTCCTTTGTTGTTAAGCAACAGCAAATACATGTATTACATTAAAAAGGCTTATGTTCGTTTCCCATCCCACTTATTTTTCTGAGAACAGTGTCAGATTCTGAAGGCCTGTACAATGTACAGGAGATGTATCTGCCTCTGAAATAGCAGGATAATATTAGGAAAACTAAGTCTAGAGAGTAATTTGCCATAAATTATTTTACATGGTGTTACAACAGCTTCTTAATGTAAAGGGTTTTCTGGACTTGCAATGTTTTAACAAGAAGTTCTGATTTTAAAAAAAGACAAATAAAACAGATGGGGATTTTATAATACTGTATTGTAGCACTTCTTTAATTTCCCATAAATTTTCAAGTATAATTCTAAATGCTCTGCAAAGCATACAATTACTGTTACACCGGATAAGCCCAAACCAATTTAGCTTTGGGACAGGTGTACTGTCTTTATCCTAAACCCATCACCAGGTTGTTTCCTAACTGCCATGGGAGCAGCGCTTTGCTTCTGCAGACAAACCATGATTAGGGAATGGGAGACTCAAGAAAGCTTCAAAATGTTGTGTGGGATTTTACCAGTCTAGTCAACAAGCCATGGTGCCAAGGGTATAATGCAATATTATAACCATCTGTTGTTAAAGGCTGTTATCCCAGTGGCACCTGGACACCACTCACTCTCCTCATCATGGCAGCAGCATTGTCACCATGGTATCTGGATGACTAGCAGGAGATGGAGCACAAGGGGGAGGTGGCAAAAGTGCAAGTAACACAAAAATGCTCTTGAATTGTGAAGACCTTCTCCACTTCTATGCTCTCTGCTGCTTGGTACAAAAAGGGTTGCCATTACAGGCTTCATAAAATTGAGGCTAGTGTAGCTGTTCCAAAGCTGTAAGCAACCTGGACTGCCTGAGACTGGTAACAGTGGGCCAACTCTCACAGTTTTAATGTGATATTTGCCTTATTTGGTAACTGAAAGTTTCTTGTGGTCACCACTAGAAATTTTATTTAGATTTTGCATTTATCTGCAGTGCTCATAATGATTTTTTTTTTCCCCAGTAGGATTGAAGTTGGTAAAGTACAGTTTTTATTCAACCCCTATATGAAGGAATACAAGGAAGATCCTTGTGGAGATGTACTCCATCTGCTCCTTTTCTATTATTTTTAATGTGGTAGAAGTGATAGGCTTTTCAGGAAAGAAAGCTATTCCTATTGCTAAGGAATAGGACAGAAATCAGGTAAACGAATATGAGACGTAAGATTGAAATCTAGTTTGACAAGGAAGTTTGAAGATAAAAATGTGGTGGAACTGGAAACAAATAATATCCTATGGACTGTGAGGAACAGGAGAGGAAAAAGTTATCCAAGACACTCAATAAGTGTGGGAGAACATGAATTGAATATGCATGATAGGAAACTAGTGACAAGATGGACCCATGCCTGTAGGACAAAGGGGGCCTGCTACGGAAGGGCAGTAGGAATGGCAGCTCACAGCATCCCATGGGACAGAAGAAAGTAAATAGAGACTTGCAATGCTAGTCAACTGGGATGAATTTTGGGCTCAAAAAGAAAATGCACAGATCAGATTTGTTAAAAGCTAGCAACTAATGATTTTTCAGGTCATATATGAATTCATTTTCTAGAGGACGGAAAAGGTTTAAAGGGTAAAATAGTTTCAAATACTGAATAGATAAATAAATACGGATACTTGAAATACTGGTAATATCTTAACATCTGAGCATTTGTCAATCTGAAGTGTTTTTGATTTTAAGCTGGTAAATAACATGGATTCCAGCCACTCTGACCACTTCTTGTGGGGATAATCTGCAGGTCAATAAAGAGGTAAAATTAGGGACTACTCAGTTCCTTATTACATAGAACTAAAGACTGGGGGTAGGGGGTGGGGAGAGGGATGCCTTTTTTTTTTTCCCCTACCTACACGCTTTCTCTCTGTTGCCACCAATATCAACTTTGTTGTAGCTTACATGAGCTTCTACATGCTTTCTCTGTTTGCCTTGTTTGTGACTGGGAGCAATACTGATAGAGAAGCCCTGAAATGGGGAAAGAACTGACAAACCTTATAATACCACCTGCTGTATTACATGAACATGAAGACTGAGATGCCTGGGTTTGATGTTATGTTTTTTAATATTCATATTAAAAAACAAGAAGCCAACCAAAACAAACCCAAAATAATTTACTGTGTGCTGGCAGCAGACAGGAAGAGGTGGTGTGGCTAATACTGTTTAGAACCAAAGTGACCATTGGAGCAATAGTGACAGCAATGGAATAATTCAGTTTGCTGAACAGGTCACCGTCAGCTCTGAATTTATGTAGGTTTAGGAGAGACCAGTGAGGCCAAAAGAGCTTGGGTACACCAAACCCATCCAAAAGGAGAGTGACCTTTCCAGGTGGGACAAGAAGAGCATTTGGGAAGTGACATATTGTTGGGTGGGCTACTGGGGTTGATGAAGCAGAGGAGACCATGCAGAGCCGATATATTGAGTCATCCAAAGGCAACTGAGCTGGGTAAGTTAAAACTTACAGAACTATCAGAGGAACAATGTATATAAACTTCAGAGTAGAAAGAGAGGGGAGAAGTCTGCAGAAAGGACATGGAGATGACAAAGCAGAAGGAAGGGGGAATGATGAAAAAAGCCAGAGAGCATAAAGAGTAAAGGGGAGTCTCAGAAAAGGGTTAGATGTGGGGAAAGGTACAAGAGAGAAGTCATAAGAAATTCACTGACAAAGTTGTAGGAAAATGGCAATATCTGATAGAAAAAATCTTGTGATTAAAACATTAGGCTTAGATTTGTTTAACCCCGTTAAATGAGATATTAAATGGTTGTCACGTAGCGTACATTGAGGTGGTTGCATTTGTCATGTCTGCTCAGAAAATCTTGCCAAAACAGATTCCTTCTTTATTTCCTTATAATCCAGTGCTACTGAATTCCCTGGAATAGGGGAATTGTTGTCTGTGATTAGGGAAGAGGCCATGCCTGTAGTCCTTACAACACTTATCTGCTTTTACATACCATGATGATTAAGTTGTCCCTTTGACACTTCTTATCAGTCTGGGCTACTTTTGAAGGCCACTTTAAAACTTCAGCTATGGAGCATCAAGCCATTGTCCAGGGCAAGGTGATACGAGTACACAAAATCTGGGATGATGTATTCAAGTCTTCACTTTCTTAAAGGTGTCACTTCAAGGTGATGGTTATGGTTTTTAAAAGGGGGATATTTCTGAAAACTAGTTATTTTAGAGATATTCTGTCATGTCAGCTAACCTGAGCAAAGAGCAGTCTGCTGTCTCCAGGACAGCTTGAAAGGCTCTCTCATGAGTAGTCAGAATTTGTGTTACTTGTCAAACACCAGAGCTAACACCTCCAAGGCATGTAGGAATATATATTTAATCATCTTCCTTTTCATTTGATCTTTGGTCCTTTTTTGGTATTTATAATCCTGAAACACTTGCTTGAGAAGTTCTGACAGGTCTGGAACAAAATTAAGAAATTCTGTCTCTCTAATTCTGATTCTAACAAACACCTGTTAAAGGAAAATCAATTCAGCTATATGCCAGTGTTCTCAGTTTGTTTCTTGTGTTCAGTTTCAGGTAATCCAAGTAGATCTTTTCTTACACCTGCTTCCAGACCTTGTCTTCCTGCATTGTAAGATTTCCTACATTTCTAATTCTAGAATCATCTCCTCTCCCCCATTCCCTAAAAAATGAAAACAAGAAACTGCTGAGTAGAATTGGAACAAGAAGTAAAAAAACTCATGAACAAGTGTCTTCATTCTCCTGCTGAAATACATTCCATTTCCTAAAGGCTGTCTAGATTTCCTCTGGTGTACAGGCATTCAGGGTTTCTTTTCCATTCACTGTATTATCTTCATTTCTTCACATGTTATCATTATTTTTACCAGCATGTGTAACATACATTTCCTGCTTTATGATGGCTGTAAATATGAATGCAGAAATTATACACTCAGATGAATTAAGAGAAATAAACTCTAGCAGGTCCTGAACAAGCCAGTAATCATTCCTACATATCGACTGTTATAGCTCCATGTACCCACAGTACATTTCCACGTAGCACAGGTGGAAGTGTGAAGCTGAGGCTCATTTAACAGTATGAATTTTCCCAATGTATCACAATTACAGGAACACCTGTGCTTCATAACTTTCTGCTGATCCACTGTGAAAATTCACAGTATGTTTAGTAACTGAACCATCAATATGCTTTGTCTCCTACAGCATGTGGATTTGGGATGGCTGTTTTAGTTCCTCCTTTTTAAAAACAATAAACCCAAACCAACCCTAAAAAACAAACACCACCCCTTCCCCTCTCCAAAAAAAAAACCACAACCCAACAAAAAACCACAAAAAACAACCAAAACAACCCAAAACCCAAACATGAAAATGTAGCTGATCCTTATGTTGTGGACTGTACTTTCTCTTCCCACCATTGCAGATCTTTACTACGGAAGATCTTTAGGCTGTTCTCACCAAAGCTTGGCAGACCCCAGTCTGGGAAACGCAATACCTTTCTGTTTTGACTTCCTTTCACTGCCTGAGTAAGGCACCAAGACCATTTTGTGCTCATGACTCATTGCTTTCTTGAATGTGTGTCAAAATCATGTCATGTAAGTCAGGCACCTTTAATAGATGCTCCACATGGCTCTGCTAGACTGTCCTGCAGAGCAGCCACAACCTTGTGCCAAGGGATCGATCATCTTGGCCTGTCCTTGGCATGGTTTGTGCCCACTCAGCCTGCTTAGCTTGGCTTAGCTAATTTCTACCAGCCTACCTAAATTTCCTTGATTGATGGGAAAAGCCTATCATTGTATAATAGCATTTAAGGTAGTGCTTGAATAAAAGAGGGTTTGGTGAAAGGTTTTACATGGATCTCTACCCATTATAATCCCATATATTGTCCTATCTTTAATTTTATTCTGTTTCATAAAAAATTGACTCTGTGTTTAGCACTGTTGCTCAGACAAGAGTCTGAGCCTCGGGAGGTATTTTTCCACTATGACTATGTCTCCTGTCTCACCTATATAGCCAGGTTTCCCATCCATTGGAAACAAACTCTCTGGAGAAGGAAGAAGATAAATTCATACCTGGTTGTTGTCCCATGGTGGAGTTAGGATGTGTCTAGACTGAAGTCTTGGACATTCTTTCAAGCCACGCAGTTTAAAGATAATCTAGATTAATCTCATCATTTTTCAGTGAGAATTGAGTTTTTGTGTCTTCTCTGATATGCCACTCTTGAAAACAAGTCTTAGGTTTATGCATCACTTGAAAGTTTGTGATATTGGGTAAAAAAAACCCTTAAGAGTTGTCACATTTATATTGCCATGCTTTTGTGAATTGTTATTAGTCTTTGTGATATATCTCCACTTTTCTTGGTGTTTCATCTAGATAGGAGCCCATCTCTTTATTTAGCCCATGTGCAAATTCTCCTGATACACATGTTCTGATGAGCCAAGCTCTCTGCTTTTCCTGCCATAGTCTCCATGAAGTTTCTATCATCACCAAGACTGTGGATTTCTGTGTTTTTTCCCTGGATCTTTTCTGGAATAGTCCCTGTATAATTCTGTCCTTGAATAAATTTGGGGAGGTAGGTACCCCTATTTTCCCTTCTCTGTGAGGCAGAATAATATATATGCTCTGCCACAGGTGTGTAGGAAGGTCTACAAATTAATGTGCTTTGAGGCCCTTGGATTAAATACTATATAAGTGAAAAATAGTTGAAGTGCATTTTAGTGTCCCAGGGGGTTTGACATTCTTTTATGCTCCCAGAAAGATTTGCTTTCTGTAAATCTCATGTTTCCAGAATTAGGAGTGTCAGATGTGCATTCTAGGGGCCTTCTGACTCAGATTAACCCTGGAACACAAAGATTTGATTGTGTAGTTGCAGTACCAGAACAAAAATGTACTTACCTTGTCCTATCGCTGAAGATAGGAGGCTTTTATATAGAATACTGAAGGAGGGGTGTTGAAAGTGTCTATAACATAAATGTAGAGAGACTTTGTACTACAAGGATAGATGCTGCAATCAGAGTCAGAAAAAAGAATTGTAATTCAGGGTGAATTTACTGATCTGAAGATCAGGGAGATTTGTGGGGAAAAAGAGTAATTTTTTTAGGAAAGAAAAGGACCTTTCTGATTACAGGGATACAAGACAGTAACTGAAAACTCTAGTAAGGAGGTGTAATAAACATATAAAAGGTATTTTATAGCATAACAAAAGTTATTTTATGGCATAACTTTCCACTTACTACGATGTTAGTGGAAGATGTGGAATTTGAAAAATGAGGAGGTATCCTGTATCTGAGCCATGGTAAGGTTTGCGGGGGCTTAAAGCCATGAAGCCAAGAAGAAGTATTTGTCTTTCTTCTTGTCTGTGCTTAGACCAGTGGTTATAGAGAAGCCAAGGCAGCTGTTGAAAGCAGATTGCAAAACCTGAAAGAAATAATTTCTGATGAGATGTTCAAGAGCAAATATAGTAAAAAAAAAACCTGTCTTGTATGTATACTTGTTATGTTCTTGCCATTTGGGGTTGTAATATGCCCCATCCCTGGAAGTGTTCAAGGCCAGACTGGATGGGGCTGAAAGCAAACTGGTCTAATCAAAGGTGTCCCTGCCTGTGGCAGAAGGGTTCGAGCTGTGTGATCTTTGAAGTCCCTTCTGTGATTTTCACAAGAGGGGTTTGGAGATATGGCTTTTGTTGATTTCTTTCTTAGCAAGGGTGGGGCTGTTTCTGAGAAAGGATGACTATTTCACAGTAGTATGTTTACAGTGCTAAATAATCAAAACTGGATTCCAGCAATAAATCACTGTTTTAATTTAATTCAGTTTATAAAGTCTCATAGTTGAAGTTGTAGCTTAACACTCAGTCAGGATGGTGAGCAGTTGATTTCAGAAGTGATTTAATTCATGTCAAAGGAAGCTGAACCTGAGTGTGATGTGAAACTGGGTGCTGTTTGGACTGGTTGCTTGTTCATGAACACACTCATATTACTACATGCACAAAAAAAAAGAAGGAAAGGAAACAGAAGAACACTTAACGTTCCTAAAGTAGTTTCCTCAAATTTCTCTGCAAACAATGTAAAATAACAACCTAATAATTTTGTATCTTAATCATGTTCAGTAAAGAAGTCCTTTAGATAATTGGCACTGCCTCTGTACTAGGCCAAACTTTCTTTTAAGTTACAAATACTCACAAAAGGTTTACATTATAAGGAGCTGCTTTGGAGATGTGCAGATTTAGTTTGTAAGTACAAAGTGAACATGCAAATTGCCTTATCTTGTGGGATTCACAAACAACCATCATTCAGATTGATTTAATACATAGCTTTTTATCTTTAAAAGTGTTAATTAGAAAATAGGGACAGTTCTCTGAGCACTTAAGAGTAATAAATAGATCAAAACAGCATCCGTGCTTCTGTGATGGAACTTCTGAGGACTTTATAAAGGGATTAAACCAATTGTCAAAAAGACCACAGTATACATATTTAATAGTGCTACCAAGCTACAATTACATTTTTAGGACTCTATTTGCTAAGCCTTTAAACACTCATTATACAATTAAAGAAAAAAAAAAAAAGGGAGGGCTAGGGGAAGGGATTTTCAGAACTTTATCGCATGGCTTGGGCTTGCAATGCCAGCAAGCTCTGCTCCAGGTCCAGAGTGACAAAGCTGTGTCTAAGATACCTTTTTTTCATCTAGCACCAGAAGTCATTCAACCATCTGAGAAAAAAACCTTATGTAGTTTGGTCCTCTGTTTTCCCTCTGCTGCAGCAGCATGTGTGGGGAGAGAGGAGATGCCTACTGTGCCTGCATAGCGCTGCCTGACACCTGCCTGTGTGGTCTCCCTGTGGGAAGTGTGCCAAATTATGATATGTATGGATACTACCAATGGATATCTTTGACCTAGTGTCTAAGTAAAAGATCATTCTTTCTGAGACTTAGAGATCTCTGTGTATTTAGTCACATCAATAGTGTTCATGTAATCAAGAATTTCCTGTAATTCCAATAGTATATTTATTTTGTGTATTTATTTCTGTAAAGAGAGTTGGGTTTGTTCAGCCTGGAGAAGAGAAGACTCTGGGGAGACCTTAGAGCAGCTTCCAGTGCCTAAAGAGGCCAACAAGAAAGCTGAATGGAGAGGGATTACAAAGGCACGTAATGATAGAACAAGGGGGAATGGTTTTAAACTGACAGAGGGTAAATTTAGATTAGATATAAGGAAGAAATTTTTTACTGTGCAGGTGGTGAGATATTGGCACAGGTTGCTCAGTGAAGCTGTGGCTGCCTCATCCCTGAAAGTGTTCAAGGCCAGGTTGGATGTGGCTTTGAGCAACCTGGTCTAGTGGAAGGTATCCCTTCATTTGGCAGTGGGGCTGGAACTAGATGAATTTTAATGTTTCTTCCAGCCCAAAGAATGATTTTATGATTCCTATCATTGCCCAACAATTTCACACTGAATGAGAGCAAAGCCATCAGCTACAATAAGTTACAAGCTGATTATATATCAACAAGTATAATGGGATGAAAGTCAAAATGAAGTGTCCTCTTCAATATATGAAACAGGCCCAGCTTCCCCAGTATTTCCTTGTTGGTCATGTTCTCCAGGCATCTGATGACCGTAGTTGCCTCTTCTGGACCTTCTCTTATTTCTCTATGTCCCTCTTGCCCTGGGGACCCAGACTGGGTGGAGCATAAGAGTGGCCTCACCATCCGGAGCAGAAAGGGTTGATAACCTCCCTCTATCAGTAGATCACTGTGTGGATTGCCTACGGGCTCCTCCTACAAAGTGAGGAAGAATGTGAGCAGGTAGAGTGAGACTTCTTCATTAGCTCTGTTTATTTTCTGTGTCATTATGGCCCTGGGGGACCCTGTAGTGGATAAGCACTGGTTCTGCTAGGTGCTGTACAAGCACAGAAGAAAATGTCAGTTGCTGCTGTAAAGGGCTCAGTCTGCACATGTCACAGGAGGCAACAGATGGTACTGGCTGACGAGATAGTATGAGAGGAAATGAGACAATATTTATAAACATGATAGACAGCAGTCTCAGTACATGAGTAGCCAAGACATTGTCAAGGTTTTCTGCAGGCATCACAGGAGGGGTTTTGGAGCTGAGCAGAGAAGTGGTTTTGCAGCTGCTTGCAGGAAGGGGCTCCCAGATGTGAGAGAGAGCATGTAGGTGCTTGAGATAGAGCAGAATTTTCATTGAAATTTGAGTAATTAAGCATATTCATCAAGGTGGAGCTTGATGAAGTTCTGACTGGGTACCCTGGGTTCAGCAGTAGAAGTCATTTTTCTCTTCCTTAGTAGCTGGTGCAATGCTGTGGTTTTTAACTTTTGGCCTGGGAACAACGCTGATAACACCGATGTTTTCAGTTACTGCTCAAATGTTTAGTCTGACCAAAGACTTTCTGAGCCTCATGCTCTGCCAGGGAGGAGGGGAAGCC